>CAJQZN010009755.1:0-13562 GCA_907164685.1 Colias eurytheme | reverse complement strand
CATGTTTCCGAAGAAACATCTTACGTTACTAACTCACGCACTCTAGAACTTTTTATTCAATGGACTATTAGATTGTACGACATTTTTCGACTCAGCAATTATTCTAAAAATAAAAATAAAAATTATCCTTTATAAAATATTACAAAGTTCTTCGAAATTTACGTATTATTTTATCGAGAGCTGGTAACTTTAGCAGGTACCTTTCTGGAGTATTTTTTTCTGCGTGGCAATAGTCAGTAGACACAGGTTGAGAGTGAGGGTCCACATTTTCCAAATTTAAAATTGTTCTGTGAAATTAGACTGAATCATCAGACTGAAAAATTTTTGTAAAACGTCATTCTTATAAATGTGTAGCTGGGCTCTTATGGGTCTATATCAGATGTTCCAGATCTTTGATTTTTTTTAATCAACAGAAAATTTCCATCAGACGCAACAATTTTTGTTGACGTCACTCCTATAAATGTTAGAGTGTGATCTCAGGGTCCCTCATCATACATTCTAGATCTTCGAATTTGTATATTTATATTGCCCAGATAATACCTACACAACAAAATAACTTTCATTCAAAGCCGTCCAATAGTTCCGGAGATTGGCGTGTACAAACAAACAGACACATAGAGTTTTTTTAGGATTTACGGGAACAAACCTATCCAATGTCCTTTCTCAGGTCTCAAGCTAAAAGTCTCTATCAAAGTTAGAGCTTAGAGAGCCAGACATACATACAGACAAACAGACAAAAATTCTATAAACTATGTACCTATATTTTTGGCTCCTATATCGATTGAAAATCACGCCCCAAGTATCCGTAAAAATATTCAATGTACAGTTTTGACTTTCGTACAATTTTTTTTTATACCTATGTGATTGTAATATTATTATCTAATACAGATTGTAAATATATATAATGTGTAGTTACTATTCACAACTTGTATTGGTTATTTACTGGAGCAAACATAGGAATCTACCTATAGTAATACTATAATATATATATATATATAATCTTATATATAAAAATGAATCGCAAAATGTGTTGGTAAGCGCATAACTTGAGAACGGCTGAACCGATTTCGATAATTCTTTTTTTATTATATTCCTTGAAGTACGAGGATGGTTTTTATGTAGAGAAAACGTAAATATGTACCACGGGCGAAGCCGGGGCGGACCGCTAGTAATATTATAAAACATTCCCGATTTGATTGATTGCATTTGCAAGGCGACCGTAGGAATTAGGTACCTACATAACTAAGTATAAAAAGTGTCTTTGTAAATTGTAGGTACCCACTATGAATGTAGGTATCTATAAATATCGTCGCATGAATACTCAACTCGCGGAAACGAATTTACAGAATTTACACAAATAATAATATCCAAACTCGCCTGGATAAACTTTCTCAAATGAATCTATAGTTTAGGTGGTCTGTTGCGGTTCTGCATCAGGTGTTTCAGTTTTCAAAATAAATTATTATTTTATATTTCCCGGATAATATAATAGTACCTACACAACAAAATAACTTTCATTCAAATCCGTCCAGTAGTTCCGGAGATTAGCGTGTACAAACAAACAGACAAACACAGACAGTTTTTTTTATTTACGGGATAAAACTCATCCTATGACCTTTCTCAGGTCTCAAGCTATATCTGCACCAAAATTAGAGCCCAGACATACATACAGACAGACATACAAAAATTCTAAAAACTATATTTATGTAGGTATAGATATGTACTACATATTACTATGTAATACAGATTATGAATATATTATATATATATATACATATACATATGTATATTATAAAAAAAAACCTATTCAATGTAAGTACAGTTTTGACTTTCGTACGAATTTGTTATACCTATGTATAGATGTTATGTATGATTATCTAATACAGATTGTAAATATAATATAATATATGTACTATTCACAACCGGTTTACATATTATTTATATTATTATTTACTGGAGCGAACATAGGATCTGCCTATAGTAATAATAATATTATAAATCTTTCTTGACTTGATTGATTGCACCGCGACTGTAAGAATAAGGTACCACTATGAATTTTATTTACCTATCTATAGTTGCTGCTGCTATCGCGTCAATACCTACTCAGCCCGCGGAAATTATTTTACAGAAACTAAACTTTCTCAAATAGGTAAATCAAGACTTATCTTTTTATATTATAATTATTATTTATTAATATTATAACAATACTATTATATTTATAACCTTCGACATTTAGTTATCTTTTCAATTTGAATCTTCTTTAGTTCTCGTTTCTTAAGTCTTTTCATTTTGTTGTTTACCATTTTCAACAAATCAATATTCGGCGTAATTATAAAACACGGCGCAGCAATTTTAGCGTGGTCTACTCGTCTCAACGGAGCGATAGCGTCTGATGTATGAAATAGAATTATGTTTTTAGCTCCCGGAACGTGCGATGGAAGATGATTTCTTGCGTAATTAAAAATATAGTAAGCGCCAAAAGTGTTTTATCGTGATTAAACCAAAACTAAAAGTAATTACACAAAATGCTCTGACAAATATCTTGCAAATGTTTTAATATAATTGTTTATGAAAAAAAAATCATAATAAGTATTACCATGTCCAGTAAAAAACGTAAAAGTGTGAAATTTAGAGGTAACTTCGTGAATTTTTTCTATCGAGTCAATTTCAATATTTTATGTTTTTGATCTGACAATATCATCGAAAATATCATCAAGTTTTACATATATTTTATTTTTTATATTTGGTCTTGAATATTACACGTATCAACTAAAAGTTGATTGGTGATTTGACTTTATACGCGCCCTTAATTTATACGCACCTTTATAATTCAAGTACTGAAATAAAACTAGAATAAACAAAATTTATCGTATTTATAAAGTAGACTGTACCTTGGAATCTTTAGTGGTTTATAATTTATATGAAGTACTTTCGCGTGGGGAAAAAATTATTTATAACCATAATATTTTCATAAACAAAACATGAACAAAACAATTAAAACAAATGTGGGAACGCATATTTAATGAACTTATTACGTAGGTATTAAGCTTGTGATTTATTGTCATGTATGGATAATTAAGTGATGACGTAGGTAAGTGGCAAAAATTTTAAAATATAAAGTAATGGTGATTGATTTCTTTTAGGGTTTTAACTTTTAAGAGAAGCTCAAGACTTGTTAGGCAAAAAATTAAAGATCTTTAATTTATCTAAATCAAAATAAAGTGTTTTCAATATTTCATACCATTTTTAATATAGGTACTCTTAATTTACTTTATTACTTTTGCAAAAATATTAATCATATTTTTTATGTAGAAATGCAAATGAAATGCATATACGTAGGTAAATTATGTATAATATATTTGATTGCAAAGTTTTCAAGCAGATTGGTTCAGATAGATAACAGTTAACACATAGATATTTTGTTGTACATAAATAAAACACAAAGCAATCAAATAGGTTTACAAATCATTATTATAATCATTAAAAAACACCACATAAATTGGTAAGATAGTCTTCTCCTTCTATCAAAAAATAATTTAACAATGTCAAAGAAAATTTAACTAAATAGGTACATCGAGAATATTATGTTCAACTCATATGGCATATCTAAGACATCAACAAATACCTAGATAACTATTTAATAATATAAGTAGTATTAAGTAATTTTTGTACTATGTATAATAATATAGTACCTACTTTTAAGTATGAATTTTGAATATTATTTACCATGGTATAAACTATAAGTAAATCATTAGTTATATTTCACTAAAACCTCTATTAAAATATACCTAAACTAATAAAACCAGTATAAATAATGTTTCTTAATTTAATCGACGGTTAAAAGTTTAAATGTGCCAGGCATTCCAGCATATTCCTCATTGAATTTGTAAGAGGGTCTGCAAGTCTCGTCCGTCCCGGTTGAATTTATATCCCGTAGATATTGCTGGAAATCTTCATTGGTTAACTCTTCTAGCCAATCATCTGTGTATAAAAAAAACAAATCATTTTTTATGTACAATTTAAGATGTAATCGATGTAAAATTTGTATAGATTCAGAAGCACTTTCTAGTGTAATATTTTATTTGTGTGGAAAAATAAGAACGACATATGTATTCATCAATAGTTCATATTATTATTTATTAAGAAAGATACGTTTGTGAATTGAAAATTACCTTCCTATTCCTGGAATAGAGACAAATTAAAACTGAGATTAGTTTTTGAATGACACTGGCAGCAAAATAGTATTAATAGATGAACTCCAATTATATTTACCACAGTAAACAAGAAAATTATAATTAATGAAATAAATATTAAACAACCATGAACAAAACAAAACTCTATGACAAATATTACTATATTTAACTCAGAATACCTACCATGTAGTTCTTGCTCCGACCTCTCATTACCACCAAAGTCAACAGGCAGAATGTCCTTATCAATGATATCATGTACTTCGTCCCAGGACTTCATGATTTTGATACGATCTATAAGTTTCGGCTTCATGACTTGTTTTAGCAGATTGATCAAGGTATCTACCAGTTTGGACGTCGTTATGAAATACATGCCCTTAAATCTTAACCCGTGTCCTTCCTAGAATAATATTGGTCAGTATAGAAAGTAGGTGATTGATTAGAAGATGTGATGGCTTAGTACTTAAGAATCTGATATAGCTTAAAGGGATAAGCAAGCTTTGTGGTTTATGTTAAGTATCTTATTTTCGAGGTTACATTTAATTATAAATCACTAGTAGCAGAGTTCATAAAGAACAAACTTATGTATATGGAAGTGATAAATGAACATGAAAGGAAAATTGTAAGAATTTTAATATTTTTGCCTTCTTGAAATCTTCTTGAATCTATATAATGAAATATATTAAAAAAGACTTCACTGGTACTTCTAAACATGGCTAGGTATAGGTATTATATCAAGAAATTTAACGTTAAGCGCGATTTCAAACTTACACTAGCGTTATCTTCTATTAAGTATTCTGTGCTAAAGTCCAAATTCACAGTGTATTAAAATGGCGAATACTCACAAAATAAACCGTAAAAGCTTGTCTCAAATCCATAAGATTGAGTTTAGTTAATACATTCGTCATGTTGACATCAGTCAAATCAAAAATACAAATATATTCGCGAACAAAGTCGCATTGTCTCATGTAATCACCGAGCTGAAATAAAATAAAAAAATATTAAAATAGTAGTACTTAAGTATTAGCTTCACATGGCATATAAAAATATGGTAAATATTTTTTATATTAAAAAAAAGTAACAACGAATTAAAAAAAAAGCGTTCAACGAATTAAAAAAAAAGTTAGGTAGCCCATTTATCGAGGAGGGATAGGCTTTATAACATCATCACGCAGACCAACAGGAGTGGAGCAATGCGGGTAAAGCCGCAGGGCAAATCTAGTTCATATGCGATGAAGGTGTATTTTTCTAGGAAAATATTATTTCTATATTTTGTCGCGTAGTTTTAGAGTTTAATTGTTCAAAACAACATTTTTTGTAAGCTCATTGCTAAATTATAGAATTAAGACTGATTAATTTTCTTTAATTGCTAATTAGCTTTGTTTTTTACATGGATATATTACTTACTACGATTATATTTTTTGAAATTATGATTAAACTAATCACTTACCTATAATATTATACAAAGTCACTGTCGCTGTCTGTCCGTCCCTTTGTACCTATGCCTAAATCTTAAAACCTACGCAACCTTGGATCATTACTTAATGATCTAATAATAGATAGAGTGATTCAAGAGGAATGTTTTAGTACACAATTTTTTAAGTTTTCTACAAGGCAGGCGAAGCCGCAAGCTGGTATATTATAATACTCACCACAACTGAATATTTGAGTGCGTCAGAAATATGTGAAGATTCCATAGCCCCGTAAACTTTGACCGTTATCAATCTGCAGTGATCTTCCGTTAATTGCGGTAATATAAGTGGTTTCCTGAAAAAAATACCATTTAATTATAGAAAGACAAAGAAATCCAGTTCAAAACATTCTCAAAAGGATATTTCTCCTTTATTCCAAATTGAAGCATTATCTACCTAGTGATGAAAAAAAGAGCACACGTGTCAGAAGTGAAACTTGCACTTTGGCAAGATTTGAAGAAGTTACTAAAATCGTCGCCTTACTCCATGACGTGACGGTATTGCCAAGACGCGACCTTGAAATTTTACTCTCAGTCTCAACGTGCCTAAAGAAGTTTCACTTCAAAAAATCTTCTGAAGTGAAGTAATTTGTTGGTTGATTTTAATGTCAGTGGGAAATAACTTTGGTATGCATTTTACAACCGCTTCAGTTAGATTTTCTTTGAGAGCAAGGAGTGCTTTGTACGAGACCGACCGTTTTATTCAGAAGAATTTCTCGGAAATAGAATATTATAGGATATTATGCGGATGGTCATAACATCACAAACTGAATACACTATAAAGATGGATATTTGGAAATGTCTCTTAGCTACCTATAATACCAAATTAATAGATAGTATCGTCATCGTTAAATAAATAATATTAGTAAATTACTCCACATCAAAACATCATTATGTAGATAGGATAATTATTTTACAGCTCTTCAATAAAATTAAAAAATCCGCTAATGATTCCATTTCGTGCAGCCCTTAATGGCGTAAAGACTTGCCAAGATAGAAATCGTTCAATCCACGCGCATGTAGTCTATTAAAAATAAATTTAATACCTACACATATACACTTCAAAAATATGTAGGTACATATCATTTAGTCCATGCAGACGAAGTCGCAGGCAGAAAGCTAGCTTACAAAATATTAATTAAATACACATACATAAGTTGAAACACGTGAGCAAAGTCTTCCTTCACGTTATTACAACGGAAACTCTCTGGAAGCAAGGAGCGTAGAGTGCACAACTTGTCAAGTTTCTGTTTCGCGTTCTCAACTGATCCTTTTGCGACGATAATTGAAGAACGCAGAAAGTTGTCAGCTGTAATCAAAGTTAAATAGATAGTGCAATGGTCATAGAAGAGTAAAGCTATGCACGTAGTAGAAACCTAAAACTAATAGGTATAATGTTTATTTGCTCTAAAAGGCAGGTAATTCTCCAAAGTATGTCCTACTAACTAAGAAAAATACTTCGAAATAAAGAGGTTGAATACTGCGTGTGTATTCAGTGTCCGAACGGTCCGAACTAAATTTTCTATAAATAAAATGAATTAGTCAGTAGGTATAAGGTTTTTGGATTGGTGACTTAAGACAATGATATAGGATAGGAAAGCTTTATACGAACTAAGTTGCGAAAAATTTCCAGTAAAAGAAAATAAACAATAAACATAACTCACAAAAGTCTTTTCTCTTAAAATGGGGTTGCTTTGCGATCCAATCCCGTAACATTCTGATAGCATCTTCCATTTCACCTGGCTTGCTTAAATTAATACTTTTATAAACATAATCGACAGTATCTGGTCGTAAATGTATAATATTTTTCTTTGGTTTATACTCCATTTTGATTTTGATTGCCTTCTCTTATCGATGTTTGATATAATACTGAATAAGAATTTACTAAAAGTACATATAAGCGGTCGCTTAAATGCAAAAAGTTCCGCATTCATTTTTTATATTATTTCGAGTTTTGCTTAACATAATATTATGATCGTATGAAATGTGAGAAATAAATGGTTAAGAGCGTTCTTCGTCCTGCAAAAATGAAGGTTTCGTAATTTCTTAATTGTAATTTATTAACGAAATTAGTATTATAAAGTGTTTTTTACCTCACCTACTATTATAATAAAAAAGCTTGATTTAGCATGACACTGAAAATATCGCAATTGCTAGCTTAGTTGGAATTTACTAATTCGTTACAACTAAGATGAAACGAAAATTTTGGATTTCGTATTTCATTAAGAAACTCTTTGGAATTTAAAAATATATACAAAACGTTCGTTTAAGAATTCAAGGTTTAAGTTTTTTATAGAGTACGTAATATTTTAGTGACATAAAGAATTGATCAGAGATCAATGAACTATTTTACTTAAAGGATTTTTCCAGACTCGATATAAATTTTCAATTTGTCCCTTTTTTAACTTAAACTTCCCCAGTTATTAAAGCATTTTAATAAGTCAAATTTTTTTTTTCAAAATCGAATCAGGAAACAAACATTTTTTTTATGTTAATGTATACTTTTGCAACGTAAGTTTTAACTTTTTTTTCTTCTAATAATGAGAATTTTATACGCGTTTTTTATATTTTATGTATTCTATCGATTAATCAGATTTTTTGTTTCATTATTTTGTAAATGATTTTTTATGATTCCTTACGATGAGATTCCTTAAAACCATTGTTTTCAGTCTATCCAGTGCAAAAAAAGTTTATAGTTTGAGTACTAAAGTTCAACGACTTGCAATTTAAAAAGTCATTTATTGGTTATTCAATTGACACAAGGTCCTATCAATCTTGACTGTCAATTTACAAAATCTAGGTGAAGGCAAGATCTCTTTATAGTACGTTTAAATTTATACTTGCATACAAAATATAATTAATTTCTTCGTCGAATATATGCCTGTAGAATCTACGTAAACCTTGAGAACTATAACTGACCTTTGGAATATTATAGAGGCATTCGAATCTTCAATAATTACTTATGGCATTTTAAATTATTAATTTAATCGCCATTGGCTGAACGTAGACAGGGTTGCCAATTTTAGTTAAACATCAAAACCTTGTATTTGAAGGATCTCTAGAGGGTGTATGATGGCAGTATTTTCATTGAATATTATTCATGAAAAAAAATTCTAATTTGAAATAATTTTTTGTTTATTATTGGTAATATTTTCCGTTACCAACCCTAGCAAATTCGAGTTTAATACAAAATAGACCTTTATATAATTGATCATGGTCAATTCCATGTTATGCTTGAATAAAATTCAACAGAAATTTAAGATTGTTGGTTAGTTTCCGCACAATCATTAAAAACCGTTATTTTAACGATGACTGAGCAAATTATAAGGCCAATATCCTTTCACTGGGTTTCTATTTCCTATGATTACTTTCTTGGTATTTTTAATATTATCTGAGGACGTTAAAATATGTTTAAACTGTTGTTTAGTATTTGAACAGTTTTCCTTATTATTTTTTAGCAGTTGCAATAATTGTTTTAATGTATCTTCTACAATGTTAAGATCTTAAAATAAACATAATATCTACTTATTCGATGATTTTTTTTTTCAATATTTTGGCGTGTATTAATAAATTTAATTCCCAATTCCCATTGATATTCACTATGAAAACTTAAAACATATGATTTTAACAACAGCGAACATAATATTAACAATCCGGTTCTAAATATTAATGATGCAACAATTTTTTAATACGTTCTCGTTCTTTTATCTCCCGCTTTCGCTTTCTGAATTCCTTTCTTTCTAAATATTTAAGTATTAAACTATACTTCGATGTAATCTCAAATAAAATTTCATAACTTCTGAGTAGGTACCTATGCTCTCGGTTTTTTTTGTATTGGATAACAATAACATTTATTTTTGGTTGAAAAAAAAAAGGTTCTTATTTCGAATGTTATAGGTAATGTCGAAGTTTTATGCCCCGAATATCCTTGTAGCCAATTTGGTACATCATCGAAAATAAAAATCATTTCTTCAACTAGGTACACTTTATAATATTATTTGAAACTTGCCACTAAAATAAGAACTTATAAGCAGAATTCAATTCGAAACTATTTTATGCGTAAACGAAATTTTTGTATCGAAACTTTATCAAGACCGAACAATCTCGATGACCTCTGCTTGAATTAAATCTCTAACAAAGTGTATTAAAGTTCTAAATTGAATACACTATCTTTATATTGATACAGAATGCAAACAAAGGAATAGTCGGATAGTTCAGGTATTGTATTATCTACATCGACAGGTAATGTATGGAAAACGCCACCCGCAACGTTTGTATGAAAATTAGATTTGAATTTAAAGCGACTGGGATTACGGTTCGATGGAGGCACTGCCTTTTGAAAACAGCGTGCTATAAAAATGAATATAAAGCTGTATATTTTTACAACATAAATAAAGTATCAGGTAGCTTGTTTTCACAGATAAAAAGGGGTTTTCATATACCATAATATTCCTTGAAGCGTTACTTTTCACAAAAGATGGCTCTCTCAGTAAACACGGGGATTAGGTAAGTTAAGTTATGTAAACAATTCTTGGGTGATATGAGAAAGTTCCTCATTGACGTCTAGGCGTGACGCATTGGAAAAAATCATACGTTTTCCCAAAGATATTTAGCCTAACCTTGGACATTGGCTCACCTGCGTTCTAAGGGCCTTGGTTTTTCACACAAATAAGTCTTTGTTCGTCAGAGTTCCAAAATTAAGTATTTACTTCATACAATAATTATGTATTTTTAGAACATTATTTAATGGGCGTCCTTGTTTTGCAAATGTTTAAAATTAGTAGAGTGTATTAATATATTTTTAATGTGAAAATTTGTCTTTAAAAGTAAAGGGCCAATGACATTTTAATTTTTTATATTTCTTTGCGTCTGGTAGCTTTGTATTTCCACAATAATTCAATATAATATTTTATTACGTAAGGAAATTTCCATGGGCCGAGATAATTCAGCGCGGTAAATTTATTTTTTATTTCAATTTTTTATGAACAATAAAAAAATGTGCTGAGGTAAAAATTAGCGTGTCACTCTGTTCTTAATATCTCCACACATATTTTTTGTTCACTATTAATCGATGTTTAGACACATTTAAATTACCAACACAACTACCAACACACACATAATATGTTTACTTTTATAGAGATAAAACATCAGCGCTCTAAAGTGGTGCAAAGAAAACATACACAAAACATTATTCAGCAGTAATAGAAAGAACCAAATCACTCGAATAAAACCAATTCACGGGTAAACAAGAACTTCTTACTTTGCATTTAAAGCTTGCATTAGCGACGAAAAGAATTATACGATTTACGAAGTTGTTGATTGTGGAAACACATTGAAAACGAATGCTATTGTGCTGTGTGGAATACATTATGTAATTAATTTATATTTTGTTTAACACACCATTAAAAATGTGAGTAAAAGAATTATTTGTTAGTCATTTTGGAACACAATACTTAAAATATGCGTCAACATTAAATAAAGTCAATTTAAGGACTTCGTCGTTTTGTTAAATTTTATTCACATTAGTTGCATAAGAACAAGGTAAAAAGCATATTCATCATTACTGGGTGGAAATTTCTATGGGCCCAGGAGGGAAATACTTGAAATACTGAGCATAGCAAATTTTGCTGAAAGGAAACATTCCTTTAAATAAAAAAAAAATAAAACTGCAATTAAAGATATTTGAAAATTCACGAACTGTGCCCGAGAGGCGGGTATCTATCTAGTTAAAAATTGAAAGAATAAAAACTTGTTATTTAATTCATCAAATCTATACAAATAAACATACATAATATAACGAAACATACTTAGAGCACCGAACCTGCTTCATTTTAGTGAGCTTAAAATTAAAATTCATAACCTATAAATTTAGTACATTACGAGAAATCTATGTTATTTTAAAATTAAATCTGTCTATATCGTGTGACAACGCTTGCGAATTTTAGACTATTCGGTTCACTGGATTCGCGTCAATCCCTCGGATCGACTAACACCGGGAATAAACTAATTGGATTTGAAGCTGTGTATTATTTGATATATATCCATTGCATATGTTATGACTGTTAATATATTAGGTTAAAGTTGTAGCAATTTATTAGGCTGTTTCATAATTAAGGAATTGAGATTGGTTGAATTAAATGTAACCTTTAGGTATACATACAGGGGGAATTTGCTTTTAGTTTGTAATATTTAAGACAAAAACTCTTTACCTACTCTAATAGTGTTTTTGATTGCAGTTTCTTAGTTGATAGTTCAAGAATGATTGATTACAATACGTTTTATACAACACATTGGCCAAATTCATACCAAGCCGTTCGCCAAAAAATGCGTAGCCCAAAAAACAGTTACAAGAAACAACTCTTCCATCCAATATACTTGATGTAATGGAAAATCCATTCGATTTGTCGGACCGTGGCTGAAGTGAAACAGCCAACTATTTGTGGGCGCGTGCAAAACTGTTCACTGGCTATTAACAATGGCTAATACATTGCCTTTCGTTGGGGTCCATTGGTGACTCCTTTACAGACAAATGGGGTGAACACACGCGTGATTTACTCCACATTTAGGCTGGTTTCACGAGCCTGAAGTGAAACTGTAATGGAGTACGTGAAACTTTTGTGTATTGTATTACGTTTATGTATTTTTATTTTATTGGCTGAGCTTGGTGTTTTGGTATGGAGACGGAATTGTAAAGGTTGTGTGAATTGGATGGGGTTTATAGTTACTGGGCGCTTGTTCTTGCAAAGCGTATCAATATTGTTATTTTGTTACCAGATGGCATTGATAAGTTAAATTAATGTTGTGAAAATTTTTCAAAATGTTTGGATTTTAAAATACTGATAACTGAATGCAGCCAAAAATGCACAGCATACTAGATCTGTATTAATAATTGTCAGATTACAATCAATTGTGTGATTTTGTTATAAAACATAATTTTTTAATTAATAAATTATTGGTTAATATTATTACAAAATGTGTTGTTGCATGCTTAATGAACCAATAATAATACTTATCATCATGGCAATATTCCTTCAAGTAGTTTATTTGTTATTGTTATTAAAATTATAAGTCAATTATGTGAAACCACACCGCTATTTTGTTTATAAATTTATGTATAAAAGTTTCTTCCTCCGAAATAAATGTTTTACGAAAATAAAAATATTATAATGTTCATTGAAGCTTACGAAATTTCTTCGAAATCAGTTTATGATATAAAATTACGACGTACCATAACAATGCATAATATGTATTAAAATTGTGTTTCAAGATTCGCAGGAAATTAATATCAGAAATAATATTTTATAAACCATGTATAATCGTATAATCTAATCATATTTTGTAAGTATATGTAATAAATTATTTATAATATTAGGTGGTTCAAATTTCAATAAAATTAGTGATTGAAAATGCTAGTGCGAAATCTATGATCGAAATTAGCAAACACATCCATAACCAGACGAATCGTTAGGTATGTTAGGTGCTATACATCTAAACAAAATAAATTATTATATCCCAAATTAAGAGAGAAACGTTTAATTTCACAAATTAAATTAGGCACTCCATAAATTGAATGTTCATCCATTGTAAAGTGATCAATATTAAAGGGTTGGATCATTTTATCAATACCTATAACAAGGGTAAAGATAAAAGAATTGGTTAAAATATCTCATTTACCTTTTGTTCAATGAATTATCAATTTCGGTTTCTATTTATAATTCAATATTTATTCATAAACATACGTTCTCTAATTTTAAGCACTGTTGCGAAAAATGCTATTTCATCGTACAATACTGAAAACTTAATTGAATTTTTACAGTAATACAAGAAATAGATATTTCTATTAATACCTATAATCATGGGCGTAGCCACGGTGGGGCAGGGTGGGGCACTTGCCCCACCCT
>CAJQZN010009754.1:0-14305 GCA_907164685.1 Colias eurytheme | reverse complement strand
TCTTCCATTGACTTTTTGCATCTGAAAAGGTGCAGATATTTTCATAAGTAACTGCTATTACATTAGAAATTATTAATAACGTAATTATCCTGTTCTTCATTCATATAAATCATAATTCTGAGTGTTTGTAGAAATATGATAAATGTGGACGTTTTTAAATAAATAAATATGAATCGATTTTGTTTTAAATCGATACGTAAGTATTCGGATTCAACTGAGCTATAAGGAATATGCAATGACTTACTATAAACTTATTTACATGTTGTTTATGAACACTGTGCCATGCGTGGGTCGTGCGTGTTAACGCTATACGGGGAATTATTAAAGTGTAATTATCACATTATACTTTATTACCTACTATACCTTGCTAAATAAATATTCAACGTAAAAGTAGTTATCTATAGCGCTTTAAGATGGTACAGCACTAAGGAATCGACTTTGGTGAACTGATAATATAATTTCGCCAATATTGAGATAGTATATAAAAATAAAATATTATTTGTCCAAAACCTTACCTTTGACCAAATTGTAAGCTACTAGAGTTGCTCAGGTTTTTCATTTCCGATATCGAACTCTGCAACTCGGTTAGATTTGATTTCAGTGAGCTGGCGCGTTGAGATGAACTTTGAATACGTTGATTTGCTATACTGTTAATATTATGCGGCTGTAATAAAGAATAATAGAACTATATTTTCGACTCCTTAAATCGACTCGTTCGGGAAATAATGGCAATTTTGCTAACAGGTTCAGGTTGCCAAATAAAATACCTACATGGTTGTAATTTTATTCTATTTTATTAAACTAAATTTTATTTTTCAATCTATTTTTAAGTATATTGTTCACATTGCCTCTGGTTAAAGAGGTGAAATAACATGTAATAAAAATTACATGTCTTAGGACCAGAACCTTAACCGTTATAGGAAGAAGGCTCCCCAACTGGGGAACCTATTACCTAATAGGGCGAAAATTGAAATTACTTATTACAAATTGTCTACGTTTATAAATATAAACAATACCTTATCATTTGTAGGGATTGAAATATCATTATTCATGATAAAGTTGTTTCTGGATATTTGGTTATTTTTCTTCAGAGTTTCCATTGAACTTGATCTCTCATCTTGTTTCATGTTATTGTTCAAACTTGCGTAAGAAGGAGGAACCTTTAACAAGATATACAAAGTTATTATAAAGTATTAGTATAATGTTAAAATACATATTATTTCGACCCTGAAGTAAAATAGTAATATAATTTGAATATTTATCATATTACACAAAAATTTAATTTAATAGGCTTCACATAAATATGCGAGAACAATAAAAAAAGGAATCAAGGTTTTTGTATGAAATTTGAATTAAAAATTAAAATTTATATACTACTAGCTGAGCCCCGCGGTTTCACCCGCGTGGCTCAGCTCCTGTTGGTCTTAGCGTGATGATATATAGCCTATAGCCTTCCTCGATAAATGAACTATCTAACACCGAAAGAATTTTTCAAATCGGACCAGTAGTTCCCGGGATTAGCGCGTTCAAACAAACAAACAAATAAACTCTTCAGCTTTATAATATTAAAACTGTAGGTATAGATAATAAGTTTCATATTAGTGGTAACATAATTGATATTTGATAATATATAAATACATAATGAAATGCTAAACGATGATTATCATGCTAGCTCTTCACTCTCGTCGAGGTTAGGCGAGGCGAGGTTTAGCGAGGTTAAGCAAGGCGAGACAACACGAGGTTGTATCCATCTTCACTCTCGCCTTCGTTCATATCTCTCTGTGTCGCGAGCATAATGGACGTGCTCGAAGTGACACGTGCCGCAACTCTATGCATCTTTGCGTATATGAATTTTGTTAAAGTATATCACACTTAAAAAATTAAAAAGCGTTGGAGAAAAAGGCGATGGTGGATAAAATCTATGCATGATATAACATCTATATACTGATTGACTGAACGCGAGAATGTGGACGCCGCACCTCGCCTCGTCTGCTCTCGCGCCTCGCGTCCTTTGACTCGCGCCCAAAAACCGACTCCAGACGGAGACCAGACGAGGCGAGACGAGGCACGGCGATGTGACGCGAGGGCTCCGACTACACTCTTGTGCTCGCGCTCCCTCGCCTAACCTCGACGAGAGTGAAGAGCTAGCGTTATTCAAATAGTATTTATTTCAAGCTTAACGATGAGTAATATGTCCATGCATATTGTATTTATTATTTAAGGTGGTACATATCATAATAGGTCAATTTTATAAGAGATCGCGAGTGACTCAGGTTTCTAGAAATATTATCGTAACAATCTCACAAATTTATGGGTACGACGTAATTGTGTGTGCTTTGCGATACGTTTTACCGCTATGTAAATATTTTTTTATACGAAAAAGTTCCTTTATATATTTTAATAGCCGCACGTCCGGGAATAAATAAGTATAGCCTTTGTCACAGAGGGTTATGCAGCTTTCGGCTGGTAAAAGAATTTGTATTTTGTACAGTATTTGAATGTATGCAAAGTTTAAAAATATTGTTTTCTTTCCTCTGTAATATTAGTAGAATATATTTTCATTCAGGATATAATGAAGAAATTTTGGATATACATAGTGTGGCAAATCTATTGCAATGCAAATGCATTTGATTATAAATGTTCCTTTGAAACAATCAGGCCATAAGTTACTGCATTACAATACAATACAAAACATAATATAATTTATATTACTCGTATGCTAATTAATACTATGCCAGTATATGACTAGATTTACTTTTATATAAGTATTAAGTGTTATTATTTATTAGTTACTAGTGGTCCGCCCCGGCTTCGCCCGTGGTACATATTTCGCAATAAAAGGTAGCCTATGTCCTTTCTCAGGTATCAAAATATCTACATACCAAATTTCATGCAAATTGGTTCAGTAGTTTAGGCGTGATTGAGTAACAGACAGACAGACAGAGTTACTTTCGCATTTATAATATTAGTATGGATTACATATTGATAATTTTGTTGAATTCATAAATTGAACATAACATAATATTTTAGCGATGTTTTTTATGTACCTACATTATTAAGATTAATGTTTTTTAGATTTTTTATGTTACTGATATTTTTCAAAATTTTATATTTTTACACAATTCGTGTTTTGCAATAATGAGTTTAATTGCAAATATCCCAAAGATACGCATGTTATGCATTTTCTGATAAGATATTGATGTTTTTGTTACTATGCGATACATTTCTATATTTAATATTATTTTACCTACTTTACAACATACATTAGCATACAACATCAAAACTGTAAGTATAAAAAGACAAATTCAATTTAAATTTTAGATAATAATATTAACCGCAAAACTCACCTACAATTATATTTTCGCAATTTCAAAAGTACCTACCTAAAATACTAATATTGAATACCCAGTACCCACGCTTGTCGTACACATAACTTTCACAGTTACACTTAACGTTCAAGCTCCTCTGTTTAATATAACCTATATTACTATAATCACGAATTGCGAAGTATAACATGCGATGTCAAGTTCGATAAACAATATTATTCGTGTCACATCACACATGTGCTATATTATCGCGAGTGGGCAAACTTGAATGTGATGCTTTTGCACAGCGTGTCTACGAACTGCCGATTGTAAACTGACAATAAGCCGGCGTCAATGCCGTTCCTTCCGACCTTCGCGTTTGTAGTCCTATAGCATGGTAATTGGTAAGGTGATATACCTACTTTAACCACATCTTTAACCTAATAATTGTGGTGTTAGATAATGGTGAAGTTTGCGGTTACAGTAGTTGTAGTATTATCGCATTGTTTTGTTTCGTTTGTTTATAAATAAAAGTCAGATGTTTTAAATTCAGATTCATTTAAAAATACTTGTATGTTTTGGGTTAGTGTAAAATCACGTTATATACTGCGGAAATATTATTTTAAATTTATGTTGTGTTGGATATATTTTTTAATGAATGTGATTTTTTAGCTACATTCTATTAATGTAGTGTACGAATATAGTAAGCCTTATTAAAATGTGTTTGCGAATGAAAATGACAACACGAACGCATTATATACCTAGTCTACATAGATTATTCCGTGATTTTTCTGAAAATTGTATACAGAGGTTTAGCCTCTAGATACGGCTATAATCTCATTATCCGAGCACGTTTCAAAATGTATAGAAGTTGTTCAATGAATCATCACACTAGCACGTGGTTCCTTATCACAGTGGGTAGGTTAGTTCATGCATGGTTATGAGTCAGACATCCTGTATCATCCGTAACTTTAAATTATACTTGAGGAAAATTTCGTTAAAAATAAACAACTTACCTACTCAATCATGATTGAGGTATGTAGTTCCGACCTAGGTGGTTTATAGCACAGTATCGAGTTACCTATTAAGATGTTGTTTAAACATTTACAGTATGATATCATTGCATATTATAATCCACTCGACTATCGCTAAAAGTCGTCCTAGTAGTAGTAGTTCAAAATATTTAAATAATAAATAAAAAATATAGTTATATAATTAAATAATAAGGATAAAACCTATCCTATGTGTTAATCCAGAAAATTAAAAAAACACCTCACGTAATTTATGGACGCCCCCTGATGAAAAACAGTAAACTTCTAAGTTTCATAATATAACATGTGTATGTATCCATGATGCAGATGTCTTCATTTCCTAGTGGCTATAAGTACTTCAATGACTGATATTAATATGTATATATTTATTTCAGTAATAATGAATGAATTCGTAAGCACATGGCTATATTTTCCAGATAACACGCGTGTAAATTGGCAAACTGAAACTTGTTAATTAATAATAATTATTAAAAACAATTTGCGATAAAAGCTATATTTTTTTAAGACGGGCATTAAAGATAATATTATTATACAAGTACTAAAGGCATCAATGTTCAATATTCAATCTTCATCTCAAACGAAATAGCATACTTCTTATTTTATAGAAACTTAATGATAAAACAATTAAAGCATCGGCAATGTTTAATTCATTTTATAGAAAAGTTAAGATAGCTCATGATTACAAACTGGTTATTTACACAGGTTCCAGAACAGGAGAAATACTGGATTTCTTTTCCTTAATCAGGCTTATCATACCAAATTTGGATCTGGCTCTCAGTTAAACAAATATAGAAGTTATCTCGCTTATCCTTATAGATAATCAATGTTTGTAAAGTGATATGATAAATATTTTTTTGTTTGTTGTTTCATACCAAATGATCTCGATACTACTCGTATTTTTGAAAGGTATTTTACCCCCAAAGCAACATTGTTCCAGAGTGGCATACACCTTTTTTCCCGGGTTAGCCTAGAGCTAACCTAGGTTAACCCGGGCGGAGCGGCTAATTATTTATAAAACAACTACTCAAATAACATAATTGTAACAGTCAGTTATCAATAGTACCTACTTCATATTGAAAAAAAGAAACACCTCAACATATCAAATAAATAATTTCATAAAATATGCATAATGTCATAAGTTTAGTTTCACGCATGTTTGGGTTGATTTTCTTACCTTCTTGGGCAGAAAACTCCTTGGTTTTGCCGAGTACGAGGTAAAAGTATACGATGACATATTTTCATTATTTGGTACAACCATTATTTGTAAAATAAAATTGTAAACATCAACTTCACTTCAATGTTTCATATGATAACGTTTGCATAAACCATTTATTTTTTAAAGATATTCTGACGCAATATAAAGTAACACTTATTATAGATTTTTCAAGCATAGTTCATTTGCACTTATAACAAGTCTTTCCTTCAAGGTTTACATATTGTTATGTTTACGAAACAATAATTGTGTAGGAGTAAAAACGTAACTCAAATACCGTGCTCAACTCTACAAGTTACTTAGCGGACTGACATACAGTTTTCCGCTTGCTTTTTATCAATGCAGTGCAACATCTTATATCGCTATCGTATATCTATCTCTTTCTTATTGTAGAACAGAGCAGGAAAACTTCTGAGGAATTAAATAAAATTTTCGATTTATTAGTTAATTATGCATGACGCATCGTATTTTCAAAATATTTGCTGAAACTTTTATATCGATTGTCAAAATTATTGTACTTAATTAGAGCCAGATTTAATATCAAACCTTTATTTGTTTTCCTTAATTGTTTGGAAATTTGGAATTGTAAAGAAACCTTGTTCATTTTAGCATGAACAATGCAGCTGATTGCATTAAATGCTAAAATCTAATTGGTCCATAGTCGTGTCTATAATTCCATAAAATATTTTAAGGACCCTATTGAGGACAGGACAAGAGGAGGACACCTAATGGTATTTTTACCAATTCAATAAAATAATACGTATGTACTTAAATTTAATGAGAAACACCTGAATCTATAATCTGTTTAACTAAAAACAGTAGTAGTAAATGATTGTTTTCGAAATTTCATTTTAAAACTGAAAAGATTATGTAATTTATCCAAAAAATATATTTTTAATGTTTCTGACTATGCCTTTACTTCTAAGAAATTCCTATCTTTTCAGATATCGTAAATTACTTCCTTCGAATTCTGAAAATAATCAGTCATTCAATTTTAGGAAATATCTAAGGAAATTGACAAATATTTGTAGTTTTTGCGAATTATATAAATACAATCTATCCTATATTCTTTGTCAGGTGTTAAACTATCTTCGTATCATAATTTCATTCAAATCGGTTCAGTGCTTTAGGCGTGAAAAAAAGATAGAGTTTCTCATTTTAATACAGTAGAGGTGAAATAGTAGAGATATTATATAGTGAATCTACATAACAGTCACGTGGGATATTGATCCATATGGCAAGTGCATACTGCATCAGTATGTGTAATGTGTATCGATTTATATTGCTCGAGTGGGTGATGCAGTCTCCCATATCCCCTGTGAGATATTTATTTTGATTCACGTTCTCTTAACATCCTTACATCTTACTCTCAAACACAAGAACAGCACGACGAATCCGGCTTAAACATTTTTTTTTTGTTACAGCTCAAGGAAAGTTCTTATGGAGAGAAAAAACAGTAGGCAACTACAAACAAAGAAAACGAAATCTTGCAAAGTTTAAGACTAATGACGTAATATTCTTATCAAGACAAACAATTAACCTAAAAGCAGCCAGAGATAAAACAGGTTTGTTTGAAAAATAGCTACAATTTTTGCAGCCCAAGATCGACCAAATGATTCATCTCTTTTTATAGAAATGATAATAAATTAATCTATGTATATTATATGAAGAAGTATTTATATGTTACTAGCGGTCCGCCCCGGCTTCGCCCGTGGTACATAATATTTACGTTTTCTCTACATATGAACCATCCTCGTACTTCAAGGAATATAATAAAAAAAGAATTATCGAAATCGGTTCAGCCGTTCTCGAGTTATGCGCTTACCAACACATTTTGCGATTCATTTTTACATATAAAGAAGATTAGGTAATACAGAAATTCTGTCTGTCTTGTTTGGAAATAAAATATAATATTTATTATTTCATATTAAATAATGCAAAAAAGTTGGCCTTATCTTTTACGAATACTTCGAAGAAATCTTAGATTAAGTTTAGCGGTGGTACGTACACTGCGAAAGCACTGATTGTGTAATTTTTTATCAAAATCTTAATTAAATATAAATATCAAATGTTTATTTAACGACAGTAGTTAAAAGCTAAGCTGTCGTGCCTATTAAATTTATAATTAACCTGAAACATAAAATAATAAATTCTTGCAAACTTATTAGAACATTTACACAGATAAATTATCAAAATAATTTGTAATTTGGCTCTGCTTCAATATCACTTTTACGTCATAGAAAGTTATCAACTCGACGCATCTACAGTTACGCATATAAGTACATATTTCATAATGAAAATGTATAAATATTTTAAAAGATCAGTTATTGTTAGTTTCATAGTTTCAGGCACAGATCATAGAAACTAGTTTCAGGTATAAGGAAATATTCTAGAATTATACCTAACTCAAAATTAAGTTGTCATCAAGAATTCCAAGTTCCTATCCAAAAAGATATTCGAATGTTCCTCCTTTCTAGTTAAAAAAAAATAATAATATGTAGTTAAAAAAAAACTAAAAAACACGCTTTTCATAGAAAACCGAACTAAAAAATAGAAAATTTTATTATCAAATTATTGTATTGTCATCGGTCCTCAATAAATCTACAAAGTTTGAACGAAATCTGGCCGTTTAAAGTGGGTCAAAATCGCGCCCAAAGAAGTCGGTTACAAACATACAGTCGGTTACAAACATACAGGTGAAGCTTATATAAAGCGTGTAATGAGGTACTAAGTACGTAGGTACTTAAAAAGACTATGTAATGAAGATAATTGAAACAAGCAACTATAGATTTGAACGTTTTAAGTCAATTCGTGCTCTATGCTTACTTTGACTCATTTTTTATTATACCAAGTATGTAGACCTTGTGAACATGTTACAAACATTACAATTACATACTTAGATCAAAGTACAATTATGTGTAAATTAAACATTCCACACAAATTTTTTACTCTTCTCAAACCAGTAATAAACACACTACAAACATTTTAATAATACATCACTACTTCAGATCCTTGCTTCCTTTGTCAGAACGTTGGTTAAAAATAGTTTCTTAATCCAGGCAATAATTTGCAAGTTCTGACTTCTGCTGCAAATACTTATTCTTCGACTATGGTATGGTATAATACTCATAGCTTAAGAATAAGAATTTAATAAAAAAAATATTGTGCCATTCTATGAATCCGTTCATTATTAGAGTCACACAGCGATTTAAAATATTAAAAAAAAGGTTTATATTCCGTTCATATATTGTTTTTAAATTTTAATATATGGAAACTTCAACCGCCTAGTGGAACCCTAAAAAACGCTTGGATCAGATAGCAAAATCTACTGTCCTTGGCCGTTAATATTTATTTATTTTTATTTATTTATTTCTCCTCACAATTCCCAATCACATAAATTAATCTACATGCATACAAAATTATCAAACAATAAGTTGGAGTTGGAGGAGCTGGTGTCTGAAATGGGTTTTAACCGGTATCACAGATCACCAGGTCCCCGCCCTCGGAACCAAAAAACAATTACAAAAATATGTTACACATAATTCATAAGTTTGTGGTTAGGTAGTGAGAACGACATAAAAAATATTAGATCTTAGATCATCACAGAAAAAATGCCTAATGGACCTAAATAGATTTAACGCGTTGTACTTATAAGATGCTATGTAAAAAATTAGGCTGTCCAGTCCCCAGTGTACAGTGAGAATGGAAGTTCTATTTCAAGTGTATTTCTCTTTTTACCCGCTAATAAAGACGCAACGGATTTTGAAATTACTCTCACCATCAGTGTTAAATGTTATCGAAATAATGATAATAATGTTTTAACCTCTTCTAAAGTCTGGTAGAGTAACGTCTCTACCATCTAGTATGTACATATACATATATAAAATAACGATTGTCTGCTACCCCTGCTCGTCCCGCCTCTGTACCGGAAAACCCGGAATACAAAAAAATACTTAGTAAAGTATTTTCTGATGTTTGATTTTACGCGAGTATTATACATTTAGAAATTAAAGACTTTTTAACGGATTTTAAACGCGATTTATTCATTCTATTATTTTCCCGACGTTTCGAACACTTTACAGCGAGCGTGGTCACGGGGAGACTGAGATGTTATACGTCTTGACGGTCATTCAAAAATTGCTGTTTGTAAACTACCTCCACCTATTCCTCCGTAGTTGGTATGTGGAGTATTTTTCCGGATGTTGGCAGTATTGGCTGATCGTGTCTTCTAGTCTTTTGGTATGTTTGACATGGGGTTTTAAATTCTTAATAACAGGATCCCAGGTGTTAGAAAGTTTCAAACCATCTTCTCTATTGAAATTTGGGTGTTTTTTAATTTCAATAGCCTCGCGCACCAGTCTTGGAAAAAATTATTTTCTCTGGCAAGGATTTGTGGTTGGTCGAATCTTATGAAGTGGTTGTTGTCCAGTGTGTGTTCACATACCGCAGACTTCTTGTGACGCCGATGCTTGATATCCGCAATGTGCTCCTTCAGTCGGTTGGCAAAAAGAAGCATTGCCATGATGAATAAATCGCGTTTAAAATCCGTTAAAAAGTCTTTAATTTCTAAATACTTTAATAGTAATTTTGTTGAATAATAATTGTTCCTACAATCAAATAAATATATTACATTTTTAAAATAATTCCTCAGTATTATTATCAAGTATCTAAACGACGCGGTTTCTTCTATTTTGCGTAATATTTATTTCGAATGAAATAGCTGTCCTACAACAGTTTACGCATATACATGTAATATGTATTTAACTAATTTACATGTACATACAACACTTCACGATTTTATTAACGTAAGAAATATCCAAGTAAATAATCAAAGGAAATATCCATACTCTCGGCTAGCATGACAATAATTATGAATATTGTGTAACACACTGATTTAAAAAAGACGTTATTATCTAGTACCTAATGAAAATACGTAATATATTACCTATAAGAAATTTTAAATATAAATATCACGTAATGGATTACGCTCAAGATAACGCAAAAAAGCGTAGATAACATTGATCTTACGTTTAAATTATATGACCTTGCAACATTGAGCGAAAATATTGTTACCTGTTCAGGGACACGTTTTCCATTTGCCAAATCTTTGTTCTGCGTCTCAATTTTAGTGACACTTTCTATCGGTGGCGCTTGAACCTTGGTGTCATTCGTTATCAATTTCTCGTTGTTCGTCGCAGACGATTTTTCATTATTTTTCTCTATTGGCTTGAAATTACACACGTTATCAGTGTTATTCGATGAGTGGTCTTCTTTTTTCGCGCCCATTTTGGCTGGTATATCACTGTCCTTTTGCGATTTGTTATCTTTGTGTTTTTTGTTCTTCGCTTGTTTCTCATTTAGATTCTCGGTTGTATAACACTGCACATTACCCATATTGATTAGCGCACATTTCGTAATATTCGGCCACCAAAAGTCGTCGCGGTCGATCGTCAGGCGCGTCGGCGTCGGCGCCGGATCGCGGAATGCCTGACTCTGCCAGTGAATCGTAGTGCCCATTGGGTGCTATGAGTTGTACATTTGTTATTTGACGTACAATTATACTATTTTAAATTAAGATGACTATGATAAAAACACTGAATACGTCTACTTTATATGGGCTAGTTCCCCTCGAGTTATATGTATATTTGACATCGTCACATTGAAAGAAGAAATATTTTTCGAAACGTTTATTATTCCTCTAATAGCGCTGTGTTACAATATTTGAATAAGTTGCACTTTATTTGAAAAAGTATTTCTATTCACAAAGTTATGTAAACATATAGTTAAATTGAAAAAGATAAAAAAAACATTAACATTTTCTTAAATAGGGAATAAATGGGTCCTTACTTTTAAGTTATAGAAACCAGTTACACTTTTGTTAGGATCTTCCTTACCCCAAAACAAAATCTGTGTGTGCCTGAGTGCACATAAAAAAGACGAGCGCTGTTTGGGTGTGGATGTTCCATTGTTAAAGTCGGTCGTTTGAAATGTGACTGACTTATTTAATAATCATAGCTGTACTTCCGATGCTATTATTTTTAACTCTCCATATTAAAATAAAATAATCAGAATAGCTGATACGAAACAAAGACAATAACAAATAATAATGTAAATACATAGTAGAGGTTTCCTATTTGTACAGCTAATTATTAATTCTAAGGTTTCCTATTTGTACAACTAATTAAGGGCTGATTTTTCAATCCTTGTTTAAAACTTATTCGTCGAATAACGTATTAAACTACCATTTTTGAAAGATATTCTAATTTCTAATTCGTGTAATACTTTATTGGACGGGTAAGTTTTATCCAAGGATTGAAAAATCGGCCCTTAGTGTAAAATAAATAAATAAATAAATACCTATCGTCAAGCTAAATGACGACTCAACCATAATAATTTTTCAGCAGTTGAATTTCGAATGAACTTCGGTGCAACAAGCAAGCTTAAAGAAAAAGCTTAGCTTAGAGAAATGCATAGTTTGAAATAGCTAAAAAAAGAGATTGAGGAAAATCAGGGAGAGTTCAGAAATTCCCACACGAATATATTTTTGGCAAAGTATCCGAAAGGTTTTCCCCATGCGTTCATCTTGATTTAAATAATGCAATGCTAAAAATATACTTATTAATTGAAACACTCAGTGGTATTGTAGATATATTTGGTCTATACATAATACAATATATCACACATGTTTTGAACTTTGAACAGAACTTTTCACATAATTTCAACCTAAAATATCACTTCCTCCAACTAAAGACCCACAAGAATGTATGTTGCATCTTGCGTTTAAATTAAATTAATTTTGAGTAAGGATATTAAAGACATTTTAACGGATTTTTCGTGATCATTCTGTATACACACCAGATCCAGTCGTATCTGTTATGAAAATATTTTTTTCTTGATAAAAAAAATAACGTAAGTCGAGTGACTATCTTACTAATATTATAAACGCTAAAGTTTTTACTGGTATAGTACATATTATTATCTGTGCAATGGATGTTTGTTACTCTTTCACGCCAACTACTGGACGAATTTTGATGAAACTTCATACTCATATTTGTACAAGTCAAAATACATGATTTTGCACGCGAGTTCTTCTGCGGTTAAAACCTCGCGGCGCAGCTATTCGTATAAAGTTATTACTGGGTCTTGAAAAAAGCGCGATCTATGAAAAGGCTGCTCAATTGCTTTGTGTTCTGCTTTCAATCAAATGAAGCCTTTCTTATAGTTTTGAACAAATCCGCTAGATAGAGCTATACACAAATCTATTGTTTAGCCAGTGACCACTAGAGAGCGCTTGTTGTTTCCTGCTAAGCACGGAAGTGGAAAAAATTAAATATTCCTTTTTTGGTAATTAACCATATATAAAACACACTATGTAAGTTTTTAATTGTTTAATTCATAATGAAATACATATTCATTAGAGGAAATATCAGATTATGTATAATTGAGAGCTGCTATCGAAAGTTGTAACACATTATTATGATGATTCTATGATTCTGTTTAGATACTAGGATATTTAAATATTTTTGCATATGCCATATAATATGTACTGTTAAGTGTTAACAATAGGATCTACTTACTGGCATAATTTAAATTACAATAGAAGCCCCTATCTGTACTAATCTCATGCTCCTATAGAATTTGTTAAAATATATAAAAACTTCAATATATAAAAAATTCTTCATAATATAGAATCAATTAATACTTAATTTTAATTTTTTTTCTAGGTCAGTTCACACAGGCATAAACAAAACGGTACAACAAAATCCAACCAGTAAGGAAATGTCTTTGAACTCGGAAATCAAGATGAAAGTTATACGTGCCACAGATCAAAACAGGAAAGTTAGATTTAGAATCATTAGATGAAAATGTACCAAACAATATTACAGAGTATATTTACTCTACCGTAAAACTCGATTATTGTCGTACAAACATAAAGCTGTAACTACGTTATGGTACAATTCTAAATTGGTGGAGCAACTCGAAGCCTTTTACGCGGTACCACCGCCAAGCCAGGTGAAGCTAACGCTAAGCCAGTTGCTCTGCGCACGCGCATCGCACGGCTCTACCGTCGCGCTCTGCTAGACCATCGCACTTGATTGGTGAGTTTTTACTTTCGTTTGCTATCTCATTGTCAAGATGAATTAGTACATTGAGATGTCGATGTCAAGTTATTCGGAGAACAGTTCAGAAAAATATTGTTAACAAATTTTTACAAACAAGAGCATAAAGTCATGAAAATCAATTTGTATACCTAAAGCATATTTTTAAATGTTTATGTTTATATTTTGTCTCTAACTTTATTTTAATTCACCGGATAATTTGACCGCGTCTTCTCGGTTGATAGTTTGTGTGATTACGATGCGATGGGAAAAGAAAATCACGCACTCATTTCCCGTTTGCGGTAAAACCACAAATATCTTGTTTCATAACATGTTGTATGCTATCTGATAAATTGAATTTAATAGAAAATGTGTTTTTTAGTATTAGAAAACTTCTGTTTTTTAGTCGTAAGTACATGTTAATATTTTTAATACCTATGTGAAATCTTCATCATCGGCCTTTTAAAATTGAATAAATACCGTAGTACTCTAGCGGTATGCTATGTCCTAATCAGACCATTACCTATGACCTATGTCAATGCCAAATCTAATCGAGATAAATGCAATCAGTCAACTTAACAACAATCAACTTAAGAGCCCTTTATACTGAAAGTTTAGGCATTTTTGGGCACTGAG
>CAJQZN010009750.1:0-12186 GCA_907164685.1 Colias eurytheme | reverse complement strand
GTGCAGTTTATCTATAAAATACCTAGTGATATTTCAAGATACTTATTCGTGAATTTTCATTATGACAATGAATTAAACACAATTTTACATTACTCTGATTTTATAATGTGGCTAATAATACATTATTTGAATTTGATATTTGGTTTTATGGCATTCAAATGCTTTATAAATACAAATGGAAGGAAGGACCAAGCCCGTGGTTTCACCCACCTGTCTCCGCTCCTGTTGGTCTTAGCGTGATGGTATATAGCCTATAAAGCCTTCCTCGATAAATGGATCGAAATGGCTATCTAGCACAGAAGTAATTTTTCAAATTGGATTACTTCCTGAGATTAGCGCATCAGAACAAACAAACTCTTAAGCTTTTTAATATTAGTATAGATAAACAAATAATAAGTTGATTGCACAATATTAGGATAAGCTTAATTAAGGATATCTGTTTTATTTATGCCTTCCACGTAATATTATTAATAATTTTATTGTTTATGGAAAATTTATAATGGAAAATACTATTTAATTGAGCAGGTAATTTAGTTCAATTGAATAAATGGTTTACTAGAATGCTGCGACTTCACTTGTATTAGAGTGGAGTAAACCTATGTGCGAATCCAAACTGTGAATAATCTTGGAGGATTAGAGTTCTAGCATGAAACAGGAACAAACATGTGTGCATCTGTCCTCATAAACCTTTATATTTATAATAGTTACATACAGCCATCCTTACAAACTATTGCGTTTATAATATTAGTAGGATCAGTTAGATGACACTATATTATTGTGGTACTTAGACTAAATAAGATACTTAGGAGCGAGCACGCACGAGCAACTTTGTCTCCGCAAATATTTTGTCTCCGCAACTATTTTGTCTCTTCACCCATGGGCTAGTATCAAAGTGCGCGCACGTAGCGACGCAACTCCCCATACAAATTGATGGGAGAGACAAAATATTTGCGGAGACAAAGTTGCTCGTGCGCGCTCGCTCTAAGTGTGTGAAATTCTACCCCAGTTTGGAGAAGTTCTTTTACAATTTATTTCAAATATCAATCTTTACTTTGTCTAATTCATTGCCCTGAACTTACCTTTCATTTTAAACTTATTGCCTAGTATTAAGAATTAATCTCGTTATATTTTATATATCTGAATCTATTTTTTACAATAACTTAATGGCTTCTTCGATGGTGCTGTCATAAATTTAAGTAAAAATCAACTTTTAAATTAGAACTTTTCACTGCGACCTGAGATGATGATGAACTTTTCTCAAAATTATTTTGTTGTTTCCTTAGTTTACATTTGAAACTGGCTGTCATTATTATTTGTGGTAAATCAAAGGAAATTAAAAGTAAATGTAAGATAATTTTTAATTCCTAAATTACATATTCTTATACAGGTTGGAAATATTATTGGACCCTGAGGGGTCAGGGGACTTAAAATAACGAAGATAGCAAATATTTGCTGAAAGGAAAGGTTTCTTTAGTTTAATTTAAAAAAGATATAAAACTGCATTTAAAGATCTTTGAAAATTCACTTGCCAAGATGGGAAAGTGGACTGGCTAAAAATTTAAATTATTTCTTACTTCAAATTGATGTAAATAATGTTTCAGATAAATAATAAAACGAACATGAACACTTTAATTGTATCGTCAATGACATGTAAATATCAAGAAAGTTATTAATTTTAACACTTATATAAACCAGAAATTTAGTTGAAATAAAGCGTAGAGTGAACAGGTACTTTCCAGGGAAGCGCGTACTATCTAGACCACATCTCAGCTTAACATCAGGCGAGATTGTGGTCAATCGCTACCCTATTCTGAATAAAAAAAAAGAGTTAAAATATTACTTTATGAAATGATAATCTATGAAAGTTAATATGTTCAATAAACAAGTAATTAATTAACAATTGAAAATATTAATATTTTAGAGATGTAGGTAATAAATGAGAATTTAAAGACGAAGCCTATGGAACGTTGAGTTTTTTAGGTAATTAGTTGATGAACCCAACACATGGAATATAAGCGTATGGCGAGTTGGATGTGTAGGTAAAAAGCAATTGTTAGGTCGCCCGACTTTCCCTGCCTCGGTCAGTGACCGTCGATTCGGCGTTTGCGCAACCAAAAATCACTGTCACTTTCTAAGCTAGACTCATTTATCATGATTGCGAATTGCCTGTTCATCCATCAATATGTAGTAGGTACCGCTCGTATTATCCTACTATTTAAAAATGTATTTTATCATCTGCAGTCTAGATGATTATGGAGTTTTCGGTCAATTCTTCATGGTGTAAGCATTGGATATTTCTGAACTGGAAAATTTGTCGATATCATAAAAACTATCAGGAAGTCTATTTAGGTACGTAAAATACGTTTAGTACCTACAGTCATGTGCCTTAGTTTTAAAGAATTCAGTCAAAAATTAAAAAAAAAAACAATTAATGTGCTATAAAAAAGACTATTCTATTTTTTAAACTTATGACCGAAAGCAAAATTTTATTTTTTGAAAGATATTCAGAGAGGATTTAAACATTTAAATGAGTACAATATCTCAACTAAGCATTTATTTAAAACTCCATGTTTGTCTAGTTTTGTATTCCAAAATACTCACCATCTATGTACTTTCACATAGAAGTGGGTCGAGCTATGCGCTCGGAGATTTATTTGGATAATTACAGGCTGATTTGCATTCTCACCGGGACGGCACCCGGCATGGGAATGGACCGACCTTTTGGCGTAGCTACGATAGAATTACCAATACAACATACATGTAGGATGCTAGAGATATGCTGCCAATGTTCGATTTTATTTGAAGCGAGATCTAATCACAATATATTATCAATATTTATCTAATAAAATTTAGTAAGATAAAATTATTTCTAGGGATGATGATATAAAATGTTTAATAACTATAAGAATAATAAAAGGAATATTTTTAAGTACCTAATTCATTTTGTATATAAAGTAGGTAACTAAATGAAATCAAAATTTCCCAAAGGCGAATACGATAAAAGCTAATGCATGTATATCAAATAGTTACACGAAAGTTCGACACAAATACAACGGAAGGTCACCAAACGTCGCATGTGACGACTCCAGAAGCAATATTCAAATTGGCTTGGGTATTCATCAATAAACATTATGTTGGAAGTCGTCCTGAGCCAATGTTCGCGAGACGACGTAATGCCGTCGTTAGGGCGCGTTCCCACTATGTCGTAACGACTAATTTATCGTTCGACGACTGTCGTCTCTACCTGTTCCCATTATAACGATTGTTTGTCGTCAACTTTTTTTATCGTTTAGCGACTGTCGTATCTAGCTGTTCCCATTGGATCGCGACGACATTTTATCGTTTCCTGGCAGTTGCTTTGTCGTTTACACATCATAAGCAAGCTACAAATCTAGTCGCCTCTGCGTTCGCTTGGTGATTACTAGTGCGTTTACTCTCCTGAGTTCAATGGACGTCATAGAGTTGCCGTCCACGATTTTTTTATCGTTTTACGACTGTCGTGTTTGCCGTTCCCACTGTCACGACAAAGTGTCGTCACTGCAAAAACTGTCGTAGACGACAGTAAATTGTGTCGTTCTAAATGTGAACACCTCCATTTAAACATATAAGCCACGACACTTAAAACTACACGATTATCTGTCGTCACGACACGGTGGGAACGCGCCCTTAGACGTCTACTTTCAACCATTCATTTATATTCAAATTAATCGGTTAGAACCATAGAAATCTAAATAACAAGACACATAGAAGTGCTATTATGTCATAATTAGTATGAAAACCACTGTCGCCAAAATCCACACATTTAAAACGATATCTAGACAGTTCACACAAGTAAACTATGCCTTTTATTGGACAGCTTCATTTTAATGAAAACTAACATAAATAATAAATTTCGCATTTTAATATGTACCCTAAATCACGACTTTACGGTTTATTTTAGTATAACATCCCTAGGTACGTAAGATGTTTTGTTTCCTTTTGCTTAGAAACTTCAAATACGAAAAAGTTCGGCTACTCGACAACAGAGGGCGTTAATTTTTGATAGATATAACTTTTAACCTCAACGCATAGAAATAAGGTTGAAATTTCATTAACGTTCATTCAACGCTTTAGTGATGTAAGACTTCATCAGCCTTGTTATCGATAGTTAAGTGATAGTTAACAAGTAAGAAATATATAGTTGTTGATTTTAATACAGTGGTAGGCTCATCTCGTGGGCCCACGGCAGACTGTAGGTACATATAGGTATAAGAAATAAAAACATGTTATGTACTTAAATATTTATTTATCTATATATACAAACTAGTATATACAAATAATAAAACAGTGTCTGTACATTATATATTAAAAAAAAACCGGCCAAGTGCGAGTCGGGCTCGCGCACAAAGGGTTCCGTAGCAGCAAATATAATAAATTACAGTTAAATCAACCTATCTCAAAAACTATAAGAGATACTTTGATCAAACCAAAAATCGTTGAAAGAGTTAATTAGCATGCATCACCTCTATTTTTTTTAGAATTTTATACCCCGTAGTTATAAAAATAGAGGGGGGGGGACATACTTTTTACGACTTTGAGAGCTGATATCTCAAAAACCGTTCACTTTAAGAAAAATGTTTTTTAGAAAACTTTATATCATTTTAAAAGACCTTTCCATTGATACCCCACACGGGTATGTACATCGAAAAAAAAAATTTCATCCCTCAGTTGTGTATGGGGGGCCCCACCCCCAATTCTTTTTTTTACTATTTAGTGTCATATTTTTGTAGCGGTTCATACAACACATATTCCCATCAAATTTCATCACTGTAGTACTTATAGTTTCCGAGTAAATCGGCTGTGACAGACGGACAGACGGACAGACGGACATGACGAAACTATAAGGGTTCCGTTTTTGCCATTTTGGCTACGGAACCCTAAAAATGGAGGGGGTTTAGAAACTGAGAGTTTAAATTTGAAAATCTCGAACACCTGATGCAGAACCGCGCCAGACCACCAAAAATTATAAGAGTTATAACAATTACTTAATGTACGTCTTTTTGTTGTGACATTGAAATCATCTTCTTTGAAATGTTTTTAACATATCCTACTATAGCCTGTAGGGAACCAATTTCTTTTCCCAGTCGCGGATATCCATTCGTCCTTAATGTCAGGACGGCGTTGTGGAAATCTACAAAGAATATATTTAACACAAAATAGTTTTGTCAACCTAAGCGAAGAATGTCCTTTATTGTATATTTAATTAATGTGATTCTGTATCGACAGTAAAATTGTCCGAAAATGATTGTATCGATGTACTTAGTTTAAAAAGTTATATATCAGTTATAAAAATAAAATAGAATTCAAATTAAAATATAATCCAATTATTCCATCAGTCGTCATATTACGCAAAAAAACATCGTATTACGATATCGAAAAATTTTAACACATCACATCACTAGCTTGCGACTATTTACTCTTTATCGTTAACAATGCAGTACATTGCTTCTTGTAATTGTCATTTGATAACATCTGGCCGTTATAACAACCGACCTGTCAGATGTTGACAATAGTAAAAGGCAATGTATAGCTAAACGTGATGAGAGGAACGGTTGACTGTGTCATTCGTATTGCTTGTAAATATTGTTTAATTTTAAGGAAAAACGGCAATATTTATAAACAAAAATACTTGCCGGTGAAATGTTATTCCTTTATTAGTATAATTACAATTTATGGAAGAATTTCCGCACTGGGAAATGCTGCAACACACCATGTTTACTCACGCACGTGTCAGAAACAACTGAACAAGCGACCACCAAGCGACGAACAGACTTGTGGAATGGTAACCACCTGAGCGGCGACAATGTCACGCGCGCTTACGACTTCTAGTGTCTTGTTATTTAGATTTCTATGGTTAGAACCGTTTGCTTAATTTTTAATGAGGAATGTTATTGAAAATATTTTCTTTGAAGAGTTATCAAGTCACATAATTATTATGTTGAAGCTAACTTATTTTTACTTTATTAGCATTATGCGTAGCAGCATTGTGAGTGCAGTATTAAAGACGAAGTAGCGTGGATATGCTAACATATCATAATAATTGTTACCAATGTGATAACTCTAAATACCGGGTAGAGCTAATTTTATCTCAATTGTTCGATCAAAACATTAATGACTTGGTTCGTTCTTGGAACTGATCTGATGAAAACTTCTTGATATAGGTAGGTATATTGTTAAAAAATATTCATTCTCAGGATAACCGCAATATTGAACGTCTTATTACTAAAAAAATATTATTCAAAAAATAAAAACAAACTATTTTTAAAAATTAAGGAATGTTTCCCTTAAGCAAAATTAGGGCCCATAGACAATTTCCACCCTGTATATTGTTTCTCTGCTTCCTGGTACATTTTGCTCAAGTTTTCACAGAACCAACGATATCAAACATTATTTTATTCAAATTTCAACTTTGCGGTATCCACCAATTAAAGGAATGAAGCCGTCGAGAATGGGACGAGCAATTCTAAAAATAAGCTACAAGTTAATAAACTCCTTTCTAACTGTCCAAAGCTCTTATCCGCCGCCATCGAACCCACGAGAGACGAAGACTATTCATCATTCATAATCGTTTCAATTTTTTGTTATCTTCAACTCTCGACGAAGATCAAATCAGCACCGATTGTAGAGGCAATAAGATCCACATTTGCGTAATTTCATTGGTATGGTTTTAGTTATATTAGTGGGTCAGTGGCGCGTTTAGGCTCTACTGGTGTGCGAAAGTGAAAATTAATATGTTCATCCATCATTTGGAACTTCGATGGATGGTAGAAAGTTCAGGATCGCTCAGAACTCACGAATCGCGGTCGATACACTAACATTATGTTGGAAAAATATGCTGATAAATGTCTCATTTCGGGCAATTTATTTTCCGGAAGCGATTGATTTAATTTCACGTTGCCTGAAATTTTAATTGAAATAAATTACATTCCAAAGAGCAAAAAATTTAAGCGTTATCTATTCTATTAACTAATTCATGTTTTCAAGTTATTACCTGTGCAGGTTATTACGCCAATATTGAATTTAATCAATAGTAAGTACCAAGCTATTTTTATCGACGTAAATATTGAAGTATTAAACCCGTCGTCATTGGATGAAACGGCTCGGTATCAAGTTATGTAATGTATATCCGACCGCAGGCCAGACAGGCTGCTAACATTAACATACTGCGAAGATGTTTCACAGTTCACACATTCCTTGCTAATACGATCAATAGAAATTAATAAGAAGCTGCAAGGAATCTGAGAAATACTGCTGTTATAAATTTGCGATTAATTATAATTTTAGTAGTTAATTGTTATCGCTCTGCTCTCAAGTTTCCCATCGTTTTAACCAAATGGAGTGATAATCCTATTATAACAAGCAATGTATAATTGATTTATTTAGGCTTTATTTATTTATGAGGATTGCGCACAAATTATATCCATGAGGTTTTTCTGACAATACTTCTCAATATTATAATCATTATGAATTTAACGCACGAAAATTATATCTGTAGCGAAATAATATTACCTACATATTAGTTTTAAACGCCATCCCCTTGACCACCGAGCGGCCCGATCGGGCCGCGACACAATAGATTTTCTATTGTGTCTGTGATTCCGTGGGCTGAGGGATTAACAGAAATTCTATTTCAAAATTGGCTCCACTTATCCCCCAATCACTTACTTACTGATTTAAGAAACAATAGTTCTAAGAAGAACATCTCTGCATAGACTGAACATCGAATAAAGAAAATACTAGTTCGTCAATATATTTCGTCTTGCAGTATCCGCAGCATGGTTACATGTATCCACCCTGGACTAGACCAAGCTTCTATAAATGATATCGTGATCGCAATCAGCGATCTGGGATCTGGCCATCTTTGCACGTTTGCGTCTGCGTGATCTCTCCGTCCGTGGTTTGACGTTTGTCTTCGTCAGCGCCGGTGCACGCGACGCGGCAATTAGTTTATTTATTGCCGCCATAAAGTGTAAGGATGCCTCTCCTCTAGAGAGAGCAGGGTATCTTATGCTATCGATTAGATCGAACGATAATGTTCTTGGAGAAGGTACTTTTTTGTTTGTTCCTTTTTGCAATGTCCCATGTATCTCTTTGAATTCTGTTTCAAGCAACATGGTATCTTCAATGTTACTTTTGTTGAATCATAAAAAATATTTTATCCTAAATGTCTTGCAAATCCCACTGCTTTGAATATCTTCCTGTTTGATTACTGTTTCCCCTAAAAGGTTGGCTCTATGTAAATCTTTTAATACGCTTATAAGCTTAGGTTTATTCATAGTTTATCCGCTTATGTTTAATTTAGTACGCTATGTATATTTAGATTTTAATTGAAAAGTTAGGCTTCCAATATATTGGAAAGTTATTAGAATTTAGATTATCGTTATTCTAAATTCTGTTGCTTTTTTCACTGTCACCAAAATTGTATGAGATTTCTGAATTTTGAAACGCTTTTATTCAGAATTTAATATCCTTATCAGTTATCATCCTCATCAAAACAGTTATTTCCTTGACATTTTCTTTCATTGAATACAAAACGTTTGCAGAGTTTGATCACGCTACGTATGTTATATTTAAGTACTTAATTGAATAAATTATATCCACGTAACCTTGATGAAGATTACACAACATGATTGTTTTTGTCCGTGAACCGATACCGTCCAGACGAAAGCGTGTTCCGACAAGTCCTATCGCGCTGCGGTGACGTCACATGCTTCTAGTCAAATTACAAGACGAATTGACCATTACGGGACCGCAGACATGACAACGACACCCGTAATGATGAAGATAATAATTTAGAGCCCATATTTGATTTGACGGTCGGTGATTAAGGAAAAAAACTTGTTTCTTATTTGCACGAGAGTTCCACGAAAGTCTGTTTATTCTTTGTGCCATCTTACCAAATATCTGCGAACATATTAAAGGATAAATTCATTATTTAAAATAGTGTTTAAACCTACGGATATCTGATAGATATTATATTAGATCTAGATAATATGTCGAAACGTTTATTCGACCAAAACAAACATAAGGATTCCTTGGCCTTAATCTTGACCGTCTATAAAACCGGATTATCAGATTAGCTGGTAAAATGATCCCATTTAGAAGAGGTAAGATGAGACAGATAATAATTTGTAATTTATCTATATTAGAAGATGTAGGTGCTTGATAAATATTTTGCCATAAACTGTTGAGAACAGGTTTTTTTTCCAATACCTTCTACGCTATTCGAATTTTAGCTCTTCTAAAGAACTTGATAGTTGATACCCAAACACAACATTTGGAAAAACTTCATCATTTAAATTTTCCACTACATGATTAATGTGAAGTTAAAGGTAGGTACTAGATAAATAAATAACGGTATACCGTTTGTCCAATGTGTTACTATAATGGACGTCGATGACTCATTTGGGTCATATATTTTTAAGTACTTATGAACTGTTACGTTTAGTTTATCACCTAATTTTATGACTAGAAATTTTTTCACCATTGTAACTATCCTTAAATTATAACGCAGTGCTGCAACTACAAAAGACCAGATATTTTTCTGTAGATAAAAATGTAATACTGCCTTTGAATATGTACAATAGAGAGAACGTAGTATAATATTCGCATACATAAATCGATAATACAACAACTTGGGAGTTGCGAGTTTTCATATTAATGTAAAGCTTTGTCTGAATTGTGACGCTTCATGCATAAATTTTATAAGAACTTCGAAAGTTTAAATTCAAAAACCATAATTAAATTACTTAACTATATTAAACGGACGTTAAGCAATTATCGGCATGTATCTAATGCCTGTAGCAATATGATTCTCTTCGATATTATATAGGTACACTGAATTTAATTTAAATATATCTACCTAGATCGGTTTAATATCTAGCTGAATACGTTACCACAGCCAACTTGAATACGGTCTTAGCTCGGTTGCGGCGCTCGTTATTTATTGAACTGTAGTTCACATTATACGCTTTACAGGGCGCTATATATTTTTAATCTCGCTTCCAATCTTCTGTTGGAAGATCATAATAATTAAAAACTCTGTTGCGGAATGGTGCCTCCATTTTTAATCAGCTTTCTTTGGTTAATAGTGATAGAAATAATCGTCTCGTAGTTAATATTGTAACTATGAATTCGGAAGGTCTGTCTTATATTCAGAGCATTTTGCTTTTTTAGGTTTCTTGGCTTTGGTTAATAGAAGAAGAAATAAACTTGTTTTTTCTCTAGTTGTCTGATGTGGAGCTTTTATTGAATTTCAATATTATTGTACATAATAAAGTTGGCACATGGGAATTATCGAGCAAAATTCGCGTGAAAGGTGAGGAATTTACGATCTCGCTCTACTCACTTCGTCTAACAGAGGCAAGGAATTTTTAATAAGCAAAGACCAAGGCGACTGTATTCTATGAAAGGGTATATTATGTTTCAAGGAAAGTACGTTTGTTTATTTAGTAGAGTTTAAGCGTTGGAGACTGGGATTATCATTCCTTTACCATTCGCTGGGTCTTTCACATTACGATCTTTATTTTGTCTCTTATGTCAACTTCATTGCGATAAATTACGCTTTGCCATCGCTTTGCCTGAAAAATATCGGTTATTGACTATCGCTGTCGTCCATATTGTTAAGAATCATAGGATACTGTTTAATCGTTTTTCATTGGGTAATGCTAGTCACTACCCTTTTTTGCAATTGTTTCCTTAATGATTTTACAATTTCTAATTTATAAAAACTTTATTTGAATCATAAACATTTCAAATGATATTTTATCATGAATCCTACTTATTGTGAAAACTTTGTAGATTAGTTCTACCTACATTAACGTAGTTAAGCAGTAAGACTCGATGACTCGGTACGCAGTAGTTTTGCCAACTTCTGTATTTGTAATTGCCAAGATCATGTTATTATAATCACGTCTATTAATTAGCGAATTCATTAAATCACTGGTTATTTATTTAGCAGCCGTAACAAGTAACAATGTAGACTGTTTACTGTATTTAGTCACGAAATGGCTGATCACGAAGTCGATTTAGCATAAATAGATGTAGTACTTTGATTAGTGAATGAATTATTACAATGAATGATATGTACAGTTATTGTTTATTGTCAATTTATTGTATTGCTTAGATTTTTGGATATTATCTACTACAATTTCCGTTTAACAATTCGATTAACCCTAGAAAGATAGTCTGCGTCAAAATGACTCAGGCGTTTTCGAAATATAGCTGTATCTTTTTAAATGTCGCGAATCCATAACTGTGCGTTTAGGACATTTCATAACTCACTGAGAGAAATCCTATGGTATACATATCAATAAAGTTAATCTAACCGATTTTGAAATATAACGACTACGTGAGTCAAAATTACGCATGATTATCTTTACCGTGACTTTTAAGATTTTGAATTTTATGGTAGTTTGAATATTTTTAGCTTATTATTACTGTATATTGTAACTTATATTATAAATTTATGTTTATACATATTGAAGCAAATGTAGAAAACAATTGGGGATAGAAAATTGGAAGAATATTGTATACTGGCCGCTCTTATACAAAGCGATGAGGGTCCCTGTGAAGATACCGATAGTTAGGTAGGAGGACCACGAAATTGAAGATGACGAGTAAAGTGATATAGAAGAAGCTTTTCCTGATGAGGTACAAAGCAAACATGATATATTACATTCAAGCAAAAGGCGGAGTAGATGCATTAGACCGAATGTGTTCCCTGATGTCCTATAGTAGGAAGACAATGAGATGGCCAATGGCTTGCCTGCATATTGCATATTAAATTTATAGCCACAATGTTAATAACAAAGTACAAAAACATCCGAGTCAAAAAAACGTGAAATATAGAAGCATGGAACTGTCTTCTTTGTTTATGCGTGGGGGTTTAGAATCACCAGCTTTCAGAAGATATTTGCGTGATAATATCACCAATTTGTTGCCAAATGAAGTATCTGGTATATCGTAAGAAAGTACTGAGGAGACCTTCAGTAAAAAAACGTATTTACTATACTTTTGTCCGTCTGAAATAGGACGAAAGGCAAATGCGTCCTGCAAAAAATGTAACATAGTTATATTATGTTGTGAGCATACGTTGATATGTCCTAAAGTTGTTTCTCACTAATTTTTCATATAACTATATCTACA
>CAJQZN010009749.1:0-15878 GCA_907164685.1 Colias eurytheme | reverse complement strand
TGTTCTAATCCCACTATGTCAAATTCTTTTAGTGTAAACAGGCGTAGAACATTCTTTCGTTGTTCTTAGTGCGTTCGAAAAGATTCTATGCAATGTTCTAATACTGAACAACACTGAATACGAGTTTTCGTTTACACTAAAATATCACGAAAGCATGCTCTTGCTCTAGATCTATGTTCGTTTGATGTAAATGCACAGTTAGAAAACAAAGTTCTTCCCGTCTGTCTAACTCTAACCCAACCAAGGTACACAACACGGGCTTAACTAAAAACCGGGTCTAAAACGTATTAAAACCACGGTCTAAGTATAGTAGGTAAGTCACGCTTTCCGTCTGTTTGTCTGTGTGCTTAAATCATTAAAGCTACGCAGCAGATTTTGATTGGGTTCATTTTTAATAGATAGAGTGATTCAAGAGGAAGGTTTTGGTATATAATTTATTAGCTTTTAGACAAGCTGCTGGCGGAAAGCTAGTTTTGAATAAAATCACCTCGTCAAACGTGAAAAAAAAAAAAACTCCATTTTTATAATGCCTGTACGATCTTGGCACAGTTTCTGCTATTATATTGTTATGTAATGAATATATTATAACGTGTTTATTGTATCTTAAAAGCTATAACATAGGTATTATATGAATTAATTTGTATGTTCGTTACGCGAAACAACGTGAAGTCACGACTCTGTTTTTGTTTAAGTATAGGTAACTAAAGTGGTCTTCTTTTGTTTGAAGATGATTGTATTGTGTTGAGATGTATATTGTAATAAATAGTTATAAAATACAAGCTGCGCCTCGCGGTTTCACCCGCATTGCTCCGCTCTTGTTGGTCTTAGGATGATGATATATATCCTAAAATCTTCCTGGATAAAGGGGATATCTAACACCGAAATATTTTTTCAAATCGGACCAGTAGTTCCTGAGTTTAGCGCGTTTTAACAAACTCTTCAGCTTTGTAATAGTTATAAGTATAAATAATAAAGCATATATATGTGTAGTTGTGTAGGATCATGTTATTTTTTATATCCAGTTTTATTTAAAATCGTAATTAAAAAGATGAGTACGAAAAATTGCAATACAGGATTCGAACTTGCGTCTTTCGCTTTGCCGAAGTGACTCACGAACTCGTTTTAGCGGTCGATTTATTATTTTACTTTCTAATTTATCAAACAATCCTTGATTGATTGTAAAATTTTAGATTATTTTAGTTTTTCAGTAAACGTATACTTAGTTAAAAGAAATAGGTACTTACATTATTTTTCATAATAACCTCTGAATAAATTATCAAGAAAAAAATAAATGAAAATAATATTAATTTTGATGCGGAAATGCAAAGAAATCGATGCTTATCAGAGAATTGTATTTTTGTTGTGTTTTTAAGATTGCATTTTTTTAATAAATAGATATGTATATAGAAGTTGTAATTCGTCATTATAACCACTTAGATCTCAAGAATGGCTGAACGAATTCTAATGTTTTATATTTATTGAATTTGCTCCGCTACTATTTAATGAAATAATTTTTGAAAACTTAAATCTTACCACAAAAGCCTTATCGAAGCCGGGTTGATTAACTAGTACATATCTATAGATAATAGAACAGTCTCATGGACATTGGACAACCATCATTCACGGGTGTTTACACAGCAACAGACAAACCCATAGAACAATATCATCCAACAAAGATACAATACAAGGTGAGGCACGCGGCTTTGTCCGCGAATACCTATACAATATATTATAAGTATACGTAATTGTCAGGGTTGCCACTACGTACAATCCTATACTTCGTTATAGAAAGAATACTAATATGTTACCAATAACTAGTTTTGTAGTATATTTGCACGGGTAATTTAGTTGTTGACCTATTTTACTTAATCGTGAATGGAACGCAACACTGAAAATTATAAATTAAGTATTTTTTTTAAGCTATTGCATAGCTTCTATCGCGGGCCTTGAGCGCGGGGACAGAATCCAGAAATTTTGTAACGAAAAACCTCACGCTCCCCACTCCGACGGGCGCGGAGGTGTGGCTTGAAGGCATAGCATGCAATAGCTTTACCGCGGCAGAGTGCCACACGTCTTTTTTTTTAATATGTAACGCTAAATCTAAATATATATAACAAAACATCGAATAATAAATAACAAAGAAATGTCTTACTCTTTTTCCTTGAATTTCCCAATTATAATATACTAGCTGTTGCCCGCAGCTTCGCCTGCGTGGAAAAGATAAATTTTCATCCCCTATTTTATTCCTTTAGGGGATGAATTTTCTAAAATCCTTTCTTAGGGGACGCCTACGTTATGACATCTACCTGCATGCCAAATTTCAGCCCGATACGTCCAGTGGTTTGGGCTGTGCGTCGATAGATCACTATATCAGTCACCTTTGAGTTTTATATATGTACTTATATAGATTTTTGCAATGTAACTTTATTTTTTTTTAATTTTGGTAAAGTAGTAGCCCTAGTATTAATACAGTAACTATACGCGGGGTGCGGGGCGCCGTCTGTCGAGCCTCTGTAGGCGGTTATATATTATATGACCAAATAGTCTATGGAGGGATGGAAATATGTATGTATAAGTATTTTAATATGAGAGGCTGGCTGTCGCTTGAAAAAGGGAAAATATTTTGATAATTATTTTGGATATTTTTTTTTGTAATTGCATGTGAAATTATGAAAAGATAAAGTTATTGAGTAGAAGTGGAAATCGTACTAAAATATGTAATATACTAGTCGATCTCCTCGTTTAACATATACCTACAAGTATGTTACTATTTGTGTACGTTGTTCATTCGATCAAGTAAAAACTAATGCATGGATGTAGATTAAGTTCGTAGGTACATAAATAGATTATGGTCTAGAACTAGAGTAAGAGACTTGTTGATTTATTATTTGCAACTAAGTATGCTAGTAAACAAACAAAAAGTAAGAAATATGTGCAGTGTGTTGATGTAAGTGTAAAAAGTAGGTTAGGTTATGTACTGACGTTTCTATAGATTAGTAGTATATGTAAGTAGTTGGTCGTATTCTAGTACGTTTATCAGAGTGTGGTGTCCCCGCACCGCTCGAGCTCGGCTACACACACCGTGTTCCCGCAGCACAATGCGGGCTTGTCGAGTGTGTTCCATCGCGATACGTGCAGTGGAGCGCGGGAGAGAGGCTTTAGAAGGTCGAATTTCGACCGCCGACCGATACGAGTACAATTTTAAGTATCGAGTGTAGCATTCATAATATAATCTATAGGTACTATAATATAAGAGTTTGTTTGTTTGGAAGGTTAAACGCGCTAATCTTTACGGGTCCGATTTGAAAAATTCTTTCAGTGTCACATAGAGCATTTATCGAGGAAGGCAACAGGCTTCATATCATCACCCTAAGACTAATAGGTGCGGAGCAATGCTCGTAAACCCGCGAGGCACGAATGGTTTATGTTATAAAATGTGTCGTTGAGTAAAAATTTATAAGAATTCCAGTCAAACGTCACTGAAAGTAAAAACATTAAGTAGATATTTATCGCAACCGGAAGCGACGAAAGCGTTACACAACACGGCCTTTGCCGGAAACCTCTCGGAATATTAAATACTCGGTATGAATTTAAACGTCGAATATCTTGGTATATGTTCTATTATCTATATTATATTATATTCTTTACCTACATGCGCACGCGCATAGCTTTATGGTAGCCCGTAGACACTATACAATTGTGTATTATTGTTTGTCATGCGTAATAATTATTTAATTTGGTGTGAAGGTTTCTTTGCTTCTTGTTTGGAAGCTGCATACCTACTTATAAAAAAAATAGCTTAGAAGCTTGATTTTGAAAACTTCTTTATTTCTGTGTTATCCAGTTTCTATTGATTATGTTATGGTTCAGTTATACGGAATGCCACAGTACTAAGTGGTAAGTATCTAATAATGAACACAAAATTAGGTCTTTGATTGCTTCTTGTAAAATAATATTATACCTTAAAAAAGGAAAGTGACAGGTATACTAAAAAAACAATAGCTTCTATCGATCTATATAAAAATAAGCTATTGCTATGCAGAAAGACTCATAACAGTATTGTCTTGTAGGCAATACAGACACTACAGACACCAAAAATTACACAAACAATCACAATGGGTAGACGCCAAGTCGAAACTGTCGCTTTCAGGCGCTGAATCACTTTGTAGATGTCTTGAATTAAAACAGTAAGCTGTAGATATAGATAACTTATCTACAGCTTACGTCAATCTCATATATTCGTAGTCTATTCTATTGAACGCTACGCTAACAGAAAGCCACTTGACTAGGGGGGATGGTGTTGTTTAGATTATATTTTTGTATTAGACTAGCTGTGGCCCGTTGCTTCGCACCCGAAGACGAAGAAAATTTGTATTGGAATGAGATGTTATAGCGTGGAAATAAGTAGCCTGTACCACTCGCTATAATATAGATTTGTGTCAAATTTTATCTCCAATGAGTGATTTTATAACATGACACATTATACAGTTAGTATAACAGTGTAACATCAATATTGAATATATGTAGTTTATTCGTCGCCTGTCCTGACTAATAAACTTTATTGGCTATTACTATTTTATCCCTGGCTATTTTATCCCTGGATAAAAAGATCTTTTTGCGCGCAAAATGTACCTCCCTAATGATGAAATAATTTTTAAAATCGGTCTAGCAGTTATTGAGTTAAGTCGTAACAAATAAACAATCCAATATCTCCATTACATATAGTTTATAATTAACAGCGATGTGATAATCACAAGAGACATCCATATGACTTTGTGTTCACCCAACTTATCACTAGTAACCGACTGACTGATATTATATTATGGTCTTACGTGTTATCTATATTCATAAATACCTCATTTTTCAAGGTCACGCTTTAGTATGTGTTTTTTGTTTCACGCTTATCGAGGATAGATATTTAGTGCCTCTGTGGCTAAATGAGTACATACGTACAGTACTTATTCATTCTAGGACGTATATCAGTGTGTGGTGTCCCCGCCCGTCTTTCTACTCATGTGGTCCCCGCACCGCTCGGCTACACACACCGTGTTCCCGCAGCACAATGCGGGCTTGTCGAGTGTGTTCCATCGCGATACTTGCAGTGGAGCGCGGGAGAGAGGCTTTATGTTTATATTGATGATCGAATTTCGGGCAAGATGTTGTTTTAATGTTAAAATTTTGTATGTAATAAAACCGATTTAACAAATGTCTTGTTCTATTTAAACAATGTATAGAGATGTTAATAATTATATTTTGATGTTCACACATATTTTTTCGCAAAAAGGTGTTTCTTTGCACACTTTCGCTTTCCATGAAACTGCTGAACAAATAAACGTATTGTTTTACGACCTTGATAATAAGTGTACATTGTATGTGACATGAAATGTGTGCTATGTTTGATTTGTAAAATATAATATCTAGGAAGTTACTTGTTATTTTAAATGCTTTCTGTTTGTTGGGAATTTTTGACATCATCTCATTATTTTAAACGACAATTAATAAAATAAATTATATATATACTTTTAACGTAACTTTTATGCGTATTTACACCTATATCTTTTTCAACTACACAAAAAATGCGTGTCTAAATTCACTAATTAGTTTTTATGTATTCGTTGGAAGCGTTGAAAATCGCAGGATAACACGTGCCTAGAAATTAATATCTTAAAAATAAAAATAAATAAGTGCAATAAATGTTTTGATGCTCATTTTGATTTCGTAATATTAGATGTAGTCATTATTGAGCATTTTTTCTGTCATAGAGTAACTAACGTATTAGATCAAGAGCCCACGACGGCCAGACTTTCCTTTCTTTCGGAAAGTTGAAAGTTTCTCTGTATATGTCTCCTATACAGATAAGAACGACCAGCGACTATCAAGTTTGGGTTGTGGTTACTTTGGAAGGAAACAGGTAGTGAAGGTGTATAAAATAGTACCTAACTTTCATTATAGTTTAAAAGCTAAATTTTATATATGTTACTTGGGGACCTTAAAAAGTCATTACCTTAAGAGCCAGACAGATTTCATGGTTCTTACATCTAGCCAGACACATTTAAAAAATAACTAACATATCATCAAATTCACATAACTACCTAAAAGCGTAACAAATATGAAATAACCCACTAAAACATTAGTTAACTATAATTATTAAAAAAATAAAAGTATAATAATATACATATATATAAGTAGTATATGTATAAGTAATAAAGTTATTACTTATCTTTTACGGGGGTTTATGTTGATGAAATTTCACGTATCTCGATGACACAATAAAAAAGTCATCGGGATACGTGAAATTCCATCAACATAAGTCTAAGTAAAAGATAAGTAATAACTTTATTACTTATATATGACGGAAGAAGGGCCCAAAGGCTATTTTTAAAAAGAGTGACGTCAGCAATTCCGACGTCACCATCATCAGAGCAGGCGCTCATGCTCGAAGTAGAACGCCTGTGGGTATTTTTCTGCCCTTTTTATCCTCGTCGTAATTATAGAGAGAGCTCCGAACGCTCCGACGGCCGGCGAGTGAATGTGCTCTGTGCCGTCGGTCGCTCGTATTTAAAGCAAACAATGACTCACAAGAATTAGTTTGAGTGTTGCCACTCGAATTTTTACAATGAATTTTCATCAGTTTTAACAAACATTAATTATTTCGTTAATTTAATTATTTCATTAGTGGTTGATTAATGAATCAACCACTTATTTAAAAAGATCAAAGTAAACTTTAGCTAGTTATAATTATTTAGTAGTTTGAGGGTAGTCGTTTATCGTCGTTGCGCCGACATATATTATACTTTTATTTTTTTAATAATTATAGTTAACTAATGTTTTTAGTGGGTTATTTCATATTTGTTACGCTTTTAGGTAGTTATGTGAATTTGATGATATGTTAGTTATTTTTTAAATGTGTCTGGCTAGATGTAAGAACCATGAGAACTGTCTGGCTCTTAAGGTAATGTCTTTTTATAGGTCCCCAAGTAACATATATAAAATTTAGCTTTTAAACTATAATGAAAGTTAGGTACAATTTTATACACCCTTACTACCTGTTTCCTGCCAAAGTAACCACAACCCAGACTTGATAATCGCTAGTCGTTCTTATCTGTATCGGAGACATATACAGAGAAACTTTCAACTTTCCGAAAGAAAGGAAAGTCTGGCCGTCGTGGGCTCTTATATTATATATCTAAATTCTTATTATAGCTTCGCTTGACAGTTCGACCGTCTCATAACTCTCAGTTCTCACTCTCTCATTGTAAAGCCACTCTCCCGCCCTCCACTGCATGTATCGCAATGGAAGTTGGAACACACTCGACAAGCCCGCATTGTGCTGCGGGAACACGGTGTGTGTAGCCGAGCGGTGCGGGGACACCACACTCTTATGTATAACAATACGAACACATGTTATGAGCAAATAGTAAGACTTAAGAGCAATAGAGTTAAATACCCCACCTAGAGTTTTAATTAGGATTTAGATACTCAAAAAAATATAATTTAGAACAAATACATATGTAGAATCGTAAAAATATGTTGCAACGAGTTCGTATGTACTTATTTATCTACATGGAGTTAATTAAATTAGATTAAAATAAGGGGAATAATAAAACGAGCGACTGAAAATAAAGTGAACGACTGAAATAATACAAGAAAGTTTTTTTTTATAGATAGAGTAATAAATCTGATATTTTTCTTTATCCATGTATGGTTTCATTTTGTATCCCACATTTACTTACATTAATTGTTTTCTCATTAATTTATTTATAGACCTATGGCGATTTTGATAGAGTTTAAAAAATAAATGACGAGTGAAATAAATAAATGTTAAGGTGATGTGTATAGCTACTCGACGAAGGTATGAATAGCATGTAAGTACTTAAATATCTAAAGATTTAACCATCCATCGATAAAATTTATTATACAAAGCCAAATAACGTTTTAAAAATGTATTGATTGGGAAAATATAGGTAGAGAGACTCGTGAGTTTCATTTCATAGCGTACCTACACGCTATGAAAATCAGAGTCTCTACATAGGTGAAATCTGATAAAGTATCATAAAATCTACATTACAATTAATGCATTGAACACACAATAAACGTAGTTAACGAAACATAATCGCGTATTACCGAAAAGAAACGATAAATAAAATACACCAAAGATTGATGTTCGAGATAGCGCGCCGACATTTGCCCACCGCGGCCTTGGCGGTGCGAGCGAGAGGATAGTTTGTGAGCGAGACGGCGCGACGCTGTAGCGGCAACGTGGTGTCAACGTAGCGCACGTGGTTTTGTATTTTGAGGTTATGTGATATGTCGGGTTATGCAATGTGAAGTGTAGATTAATATAGATTATTGTTATAGATGTTACTTGTGTGTGTTTTTGTGGGAACTGAAGGTAGTGGAGCCTTAAATGATTGTTATTGATGTTATACATCGGGATGGGTAGCTGAATTATTGTTATAAACAAAGCCGTATGATTCCGGTTGAACCCGGGATGAATTAAATCCTCACGAAGAGTTCTATTGTTCTTAGCTATTGTTGTTGTTTATTGTCATTCGTTGTATGAAATATACAGTTTAATATTGGTACCCAGTAGAGACTTTAACAAATAAAGCTCTATTTTTTGGACGTAATTATTTCAAGAGCCATTGTTTTGTCTAAATCTTTGATAATATGAATTATACTTAGTACTTCGAAATTGTTTGAAATTAAATGTCAAGAAGGTATTATTTTTTTCAAATAGGTAATGAATATGATTATTATCAACCCACGCTCTCTGTAGGCTCGGGCTGAGTGAAGGGTCGTGTTCGTAAGATGTTTTTATAAAAGAGGGATAAATATATAAAATTTTCCATTACACGTAGACGTTTTATTGATCTTTAATACGCGTCTATTATTTTCACCTGTATGTTTGTACTTTGTATAAAATTACTGGCCCTTTTTAACACAACTTGGACCAACTTTAAAGGGATAGATTTAATTTTAATACATACATTGCACACTTATCAAGGATCGATGTCAATAGATTAATTACATGTATTTCTTAAAACTTTATTATAAATGGGCCCTCCTCGATAAATGGGCTATCTAACTCCGAAAGAATTTTTAAAATCGTACCACTAGTTCTTGAGATTAGCGCGTTCAAACAAACAAACTCTTCAGCTATTATTATTAAGTATAGATAAATTAATTAAAAGTTACGAGTTCATATTATGTCTTAACATTGCCAATATTTATTTTTTATAAATTGATTGGTATTGACTCACAGTTGAAAGTAGAACGGCTATCTGAACAACTTTTACATTTTGTTAAAGTTGAATAAAGGTTGTTTATAATAAAGAAATATATTGTGTGTCACTTAAAATGAAATCGTTCAGTGCAGAAAAAATAAAATTTATTAAGAATTTAATAATAAATTAAATAATGCTTCATAAACGTAACTACTGGTACTATGTACAGTGTATGCATAATAGCTTCAAAATTATTTTAACTCTATGCATATTTATGTAAATACTATTTTGAACTTATACCTACCTATAATAAGTATATAATAAAATAAGTCAATTACTAATATATTAGAGCTAATACGATGAGTTACTATGTACTACATACTAGAGTGGCTATTCCAAACAAAAACATTGCGCACGGCCGCGCCGGCCGCCGCGCGGTGTGGTGGGTGAACTTACTGGTGAGAAGACACTCCTCGGGCTTTGTTTATAAAGAACTGTTAAAACAATATCTCAGCACACACGAAGGCATTTTTAACAGAGCAATAACACGTGTTGACGTGGCAAGCGGGAGGCACAGTCCGGCACATACTAAATGAGTTTGTGACGTTTGCCTCTAACTCGTGTTACAAAGATTGTAGTAGCGATGTCCTCTCTAGTACGTAGTACATAGTAACTGAATGAGCTAATACTGTTATACTAGAGCCGATGTTAAATAAAAAATTAACAGGGTCAAGAGCTCTACACGCTGACATAAAAATAGACACAAATAAATTCGTCAGTGTTTAAAAAAAATATTGAATAATTCGTATATCTTCTCTTATATATAAAAATGAATCGCAAAATGTGTTGGTAAGCGCATAACTCGAGAACGGCTGAACCGATTTCGATAATTCTTTTTTTATTATATTCCTTGAAGTACGAGGATGGTTCTTATGTAGAGAAAACGTAAACATGTACCACGGGCGAAGCCGGGGCGGACCGCTAGTGAACTATAAAAATGTGTCATCAACTTATACAGTTAAATAAATAAATGAATGGGAGATGGCTTTACAAATAAAGTAAAATAGTACACAATAGCTTAAAAAAGTAAAATAGTACACAATAGCTCCTAATTGTTTTAACTTTTTAAGATACACGTAAGATTCGAGATCCTTGATCGTCATACAAAATCGGTGGAAACACCCGGCACATAATGTATGCGTGTGACATATACAATAATATGTTAATGTCTTGACATTTGGACAGGAGGAAGACATTAAAATGTAACATACTAGACGTGCGACGCGACTTTGCGCGTGCGCAGATACAATTTAATGTAGATTATAGCCAATATGTTGCGGATAATAGCTATATTGTGTTATAACAAAAAATAGAGCGTGTATGCCAAGCACACGTGTCAGAAGTGAAATTTCTTTGACAAGATTCAAAGATACCAAAATCGTCGTCTCATTCCATGGCGTCACGGTATTGCCATGACGCGACCTTGAAGTTTTACTCTCAACGCGCCTAAAGAAGTTTCACTTCGAAAATTTTTATCAAAATCTGTCCAGTAGTTTGTGTGTGTAACCCGGACAACAATATATTCCTGGCTGTAGGATGAAATTTCTTATTTTTCGTACGCATTTTAAAAGTTTTTATTCTGTAAATCGTTACAATACCAGCTACATTTAAAACCGTAATAACACGAATATGTTTTTTTAAGTAAATACAGAAAACTTAAAAAGGCAATTATTCGAAGAGCGATAAGGAATAAGATCACATTTCAAGCCTATGTATAGAGTAAACAGACGTAACTATTATGTAAAATATTACATTTGAATAATAATAAATTATAATCTATTAAATTATGCAATTTATCGATTTTTAATGTAAATAATTCAAGATGTCTTTTAAATAAGCGGTTTGTAGAACGAAATTAAAAGGGGAAGTATAATATAATGGTATAACTGATTTGATGTGACCGGTTTTTATTAATCACATATTAGTGACATAGCTATTGAGATTCTTAAAGAATATTGATACGGTATGATTTCTACTCAAGCGATAGACAAGCCAAGGTTCGTGATCCCCGTCAAAGGGAGACGCCCATGCGCATGTCGCTACCAGGGTGAACCTTCTTTTCACCCACGCGTTCGCATTAGGATATAGCAGCCCTTCTGGCTAACATCGAGAGTAGGGCATGCACCCGGGTTTACCCGGTTCCGAAAAACCCGGGTAAACCCGGGTTTTTTGATGATCTTGAGAACCGGGTCTGAATAGTATGAAACCCGGTTCTCCCGGTTCCGACCAAAATATTAAAATATAAAGTATTATTTATATTTTGCTGCATTATTTTAACAAATTTATTGTATCTGGCAACGTCAGACATCGCGTGCGTGAGTGCATCGCGAATTTTCGTGCCACGCCTCAAACGTGGCTCCGATTGGTTGTCTAACCTTAGACGCTATAAGTTTCCTACGGTTGTATTACCAAAAAAAAATTAGGCTTCGAAAATGACAAAAATTAGGGTACAGATATATTTTTATAGATTACAGATATATTTTTATTTTTACAGATTTCTCGTGAATTTGAAAAGCTGTTAATTTTACTGATTCATATTTAATGATCCAGTCATGTTTTTGTTTTTGGTATCAAGCTGAAATTTATATCGAATACTCAAGTCTTCGGTCCCTTTTATGTGAAAAAGTCGAACTCACAAGCCAACGCATCAAAAGATACAGCCGTAAATGCTGAAAATTTTCGAAAATTTCGACATTCGCATGGGGCTCAAAACCTACAGCTGGGTACTTTTCATGTTTTTATGTGATATTATGATAACAAGAGCGCCGAGACAACCGTCAAAACGCTAAGGAATAGAATACGCTATCGATACAAATTGACATAAGCGTATGATGTTTTGCCTAAGGATTCGGTCACACTACCAACGACGACGACGACCACGAACAAAATTTTCATCCAGTCGAAATTAAATAAATTGTGCAAACACAATTAAAAAAAATTTTTTCGAGATCAATGGATAAAAAAATAGGTTTTTCGTAGAAACGGTAGCTCCTAGAAAAAAATGTATTTAACCTTTTTTATAGATAATTTTATGATGTACAATTTTGGTTCCAGGTATGATAAACTTACCGTCTCGGCGAAAATCGCAAAAAAAACTATTTTTTTATTAATTGACCTCGAATTAATTTTTTTCCGAGTACCGTAATGACGGGAGATTTAAATATTTTATTTTGAATAAATTTTGGCAAGATTTGAATTTTGGTCGTGGTCGTCATCGTCGTTGGTAGTGTGACCGAACCATTACCAAAATATCATGAGCTTAATGCTTATGTCAATAATTAGCGTTAGCAATTTCTATTCCTCGGCGATACTGACGTTTGACTAAGGGCCACCGGCCAAGGTACTTTTATAAGACTGATAAATAAAGAGAAGTATTGAAATTTTGTTTCTTTATTAATTTAATAAAATAAGACACAAGCCGCGTAAAATAAAGGCCTATCAGGTACTTTTACAGTTACTTTTGTTTAATTTCGTATTTTTTCCGAAGTATTATAAAAGAACCGGGTAACCCGGTTCTACCCGGTTCTGAGCTCGATTTGGAACCGGGTTTCAAAAACTTGGAACCGGATCCGGTTCTGCATGCCCTAATCGAGAGACACCACAAAAAAAAGGGATGATATCTGAAGCAGTACTATAAAATTGTGATAAAAACAAATTGACATATTTCATTATATTATGCTGCTGTTGTCACTTTCACATTTAGTTTTTTCAACGGAAATTAACTGTTTTAATGAAGTAATTAAATTTTGAGTAATAAAACCTTGAATAAAAATGCAAGTTAGAAACTAATGAATACATGTATCGTAAAGTTGTCAACGAATTTTCATTTGCTGAAAGAAATAGAAACTCTATCCTAACTTAAGACCTTTTCTTAAAAACTTTATTTTTTGTAGCATCATTAATTTAATAATTTATAATATTGAACAGATCGAAGAGAAACACTATCCACTGATCAAAAAAGAATCCCTATTCTATACTTAATTGAATTTTGTTTCTCAAAATTGTAATTAATAATTCTACAGGCAATGTGCATATAACAACCATAAAACAACACAATGAAACTCCTTCTGTGATATTTATCGATAATTTAAAACCAAAGTGTAGTAAATACCGTAGCACGAAGATGTGTCACTAAGTGTATAGTATATAGTGTAAGTGTGTAGTGTAAAGTCATAGTGTGTAGTGTGATTATGACAGCCGGTGTGGCGACCAAACGCAAGTCGCGATCGAGGAGGAGTTGGGCGAGGATTGAAACTGATGGACAGGTGATTGTGTTTCCAATGTATCGGGTAAACGCTTTGAGAGGAAGAACGGGGCAGGATTTCACGTCAACGTGAAGATTTTTTTATATTATAACTCTTAATTATAATAAATATATCAGCAGATCTCCATGCTATATTATCACAAAAACATGTGTTCGCACAGTGATTATAATGTGAATTGGTGTTACCTAGGTAAAGTATTACAACTTACCATATATTATAGGTTATGTTTATGTGAAATGCAGGATCGTGGCGTATTACATTGATAACTCAGTGATGAAAGGACAAAAATGTACCGGCTATTATACGTCATGTGTACTTTTATCTAGGCTCAAAAAAACCATACACTTTGTTATACTGCTCGATTGACTCAGGTAGTCAATAGAAATCTGACGTTGCCTGGCTACTGTTTCCGAAATAGTATTCTTGATTGATCTTGACCTATTTGGGCGCTTGTGCACTACAAGGAATTTTACTGTCCGGCATTCCGATTTTTTACGGTCCGGTGTGGCATGAAAAAACCGATGAATTGCTTGTGCACCTGTCCGTCTTTACTCGGATCAGTGCGGTACAGTTCAAGGAAGTTTGGCGGTATAATGCTATCTTAAATGATTGTTTTCGCATTTTACAAGAAACGAGTAAAAATATAGAAGGTGAAATATTATATTACTTCGTTATAATAAAAAGTAAAGTTCCGTAAGAGATTTAAAATGCGTGTTTCACTTATTTATTTTAATCGGTGACGAGGAGCTAAATCTATTCCCACTTGAACTTTAACTTACCAACACTTACTTAGATAATAATAATTATAGGTCAATGCTTGGTCAATGTATATAAAATAACAATACCGACTTCTCAAATCTCATTGCCAGCTAAAAGAAAGTAAAACAAGAGCTTGCTTTCAATTGGCATATGCAATAAAAAGAGTAAAATCCAAGCAAGTGGGCACTCGAAAACAATTATACCTACAGCGACTCGTAAACTCAAAAAACCATCCGGAATAGGGAAAAGTAAAATGTCGGACAGTAAAATTACGTATAGTGCACAAGCTTGTATTTAGATTAATTGCGTGCCATACCGGACCGTAAAAAATCGGAATGCCGGACCGTAAAATTCCTTGTAGTGGACAAACGCCCTTAGTCTTCCATCTAACCTTAAAAACCGTGTATTATTATTCTAACATACTTCTCCTTTGTCCACAGGCATCAGATTTCACCGATATAGGCGATTGGCCCACGCTTGGCGCGGCGGTCGCCGGTGCGAGATGTCACTCCACGCCGCCGCCGCACGACGCCGATCCGGCGCATCATAATGGGAATGCGGTAAGGCAGTTTTTAGACCAAGTTATTGTAGAACTGGCATTTTCATCAGCCCCTATACGTTCCCACTGCTGGGACACAGGCCATAGTCATGGGTCAGCCAACTGCGTGGCAAATTTGTCATTTCGTCGAATTATTTTTTTTCTTGGACATGTCGGCTTCCTCAATACAATTAAATATAAGTATGTGTTTTTTTTACTGATTGACATTTATTTCTCCTTAAAGCTCTTCACTTATTGCCAGAGATGGTAAAAACTTTTTTTAACATATTGTTGTCGGAAAATATACATTAAGGTATAAAAAAGCATAATTCTGTAAGTGGCCAGTGACTAGTAAGTTTTGTAAGTGTTTTGGCAAGCAAAATAGGTCGCGTAAATGAATTGCCTTAGTTAGAAGATGTGTTTTATCGATAAAAGAAAGGGGTGCTTTTTGTAGGTGCACTAATGTTTAGGAAATTGGTAGAAATGAAACTAGGGTAGAATAGCTTATTAGCCATAGTGTTTCTGGAAGTTTATTGCCTAGGATATAATTATGAAATCCCCTAAGATCATTTATAAAATTAATAATAAGACGTATGGTTGCCAATTGTGCTCCTCTGAAGTCAGATTGTTTTACTTTTATTCGTTTTTAGGGTTCCGTAGCCAAAATGGCAAAAACGGAACCCTTATAGTTTCGTCATGTCCGTCTGTCCGTCTGTCCGTCTGTCCGTCTGTCACAGCCGATTTACTCGGAAACTATAAGTACTACAGTGATGAAATTTGATGGGAATATGTGTTGTATGAACCGCTACAAAAATATGACACTAAATAGTAAAAAAAAGAATTGGGGGTGGGGCCCCCCATACATGTAACTGAGGGATGAAATTTTTTTTTTCGATGTACATACCCGTGTGGGGTATCAATGGAAAGGTCTTTTAAAATGATATAAAGTTTTCTAAAAAACATTTTTCTTAAAGTGAACGGTTTTTGAGATATCAGCTCTCAAAGTCGTAAAAAGTATGTCCCCCCCCC
>CAJQZN010009747.1:0-10188 GCA_907164685.1 Colias eurytheme | reverse complement strand
ACCAGTTCGGATAGTCGCACTGCAAATATTCAGAGAATTTTTTACTCTTTTTGTAAAATACACCTTTGTTTTTTATTCATTACTAGCTTTCCGCCCGCGGCTTCGCCCGCTTTATCTAAATCCTAATAAATTATGTACTAAAACCTTCCTCTTGGATCACTTTATGTATTAAAAAAAACCGCATCAAAATCCGTTGCGTAGTTTTAAAGATTTAAGCATACAAAGGGACATAGGGACAGAGAAAGCGACTTTGTTTTATACTATGTAGTGATACGTATTTGCGTGACACAAAGATGTTTACAGTAAATTCTATAGGGTCGTATAGACTCACTAAATTCTATATACCTATTCCTGAATTCCTCCTATACAGAAATTACCTATTGATATTCAATTTATATATGAATTATGTAGAGACATGATTAGACTGAAAATCTTGCTTATTGATTTCAACATCAACATTATAATATTATGATGAAGCAAATTAACATTATTTTATAGGTGTTACTTCTGGATGTTTTAAAATTTTATCTATCTACTATCTGCCTTTGTACGAACACTTGTTTGTAGAAAATATAAGCTTTGATATCTTATTCTGAAATGAATTAGCTTTAATCTATTTACATAGAATTTGAATATGCTTGAAGAAAAATGAAATGTAATCAAAAAAATACTGTGATATTTGCTTAACATTTTTTATATAATACATTATCTTAATATATATAAATCTCGTGTCACAATGTTTGTCCTCAATGGACTCCTAAACCACTTAACCGATTATAATAAAATTCGCACACCATGTGCATTTCGATCCAACTTGAGAGATAGGATAGTTTAAACATGTAGGTACCACGGGCGAAGCCGGGGCGGACCACTAGTAATATATATGTATTATATTCTTCGAGTTCGAATAAAAGAAATAAGCCCCAAGCTTGCGACAACGTTTCTCTAATATTTAAATAGATTTTTTATTGTAAGATTAACAATATTTAAGTTGAGAAAGTTTATGCATTATACAGTATATTACTTCCATATTAAACTAGCTTTGTACCCGTGGCTACGGCGCTATTTCGTTAAACAATTCTATACTCATAAAAAGATGTCGATTTTATTTCCCACACGTTAAAAAACATTTAATAATCGTTCGCAAACAGACGAAAACAAACATAATAAAGCAGAAAATAGTCTGTAAAAATTAAATTCGCTAACCGCATCAAAGGAGCGGGTGGTTAATGAAAAAATGTTGAAAATTTCGTGATTTTTTCATCTCATGGGGTCGCGAAAGTAGGTCGTGTATCCCGGGTAATATACTGGCTACCTTATATCAGTCTTATTTCCAGTGTGGGAAAGTGATGGCACTATACGACTTATATAGCGCTGTCTCTTTTCCCCATTGGAAATAATATTGCTTTAAGACATGGTACTGGGTTTGGTCCGATGTGAGATTATATTTTTATTGAAGTAAGATGCATCTTGAAGGATAAACCGGAAAGATATACCATATACGGTTGTCCCTTTGTTATCCGATTAGATTGGAGAATTCTGTCTTGGAAGAGCGGAATAACATTTTAATATATATCGCTCATTTGCTTCTATAACGTGACAAAGTCAAAATCTCAATTGTTGGGAAAACGCATTTGAAAGTTTAAAATTCCTGTAACTTTTTAATTATTATGCTTAGACTATTCAGCTCAATACAACATATTAAAACGTTCTCGTTTTTTTGAATCAAATTGTATTCAGAACAATAAGTCGGTTATTAAATTTATTATGATTATTTATATCAGAAAGGGCCCTTCTTGTTGCGTTTTTCTTGTAAAAAGTGTGCAGTATTGCGTTACAAACAGATATGTACCATTTTTCTTGAAAAAAAAAATTGAATAAAAATCTAAAACTTTACAAGTTATGTCGTATTGTTACGTTTTATTGATAATCAGTAATCTAAATGTATGGGCAATTTTAATTAAAACGTGTTACTGTAGTAGAAATCTTTTTTATATTTGTATTTTGTTTTACAAAATGAAAGATATTGATGCGAAATTATTGTGTAACTTTCTCTGAAATACAAGTAATATACATATTAAAAAAATATACAATTATAACCAGACATTAATATTTTTTGTTTTACTTTTACTCACAACCGTTGGCAATTATAATATTACGACCCGCCCCGAATTCGCACCGGTGCAACCCTGATACCATCGATTTTTCTGAAGACTTTTCCATGTGTTAAATTCTTGGTAGGTAAATTATTTTGATAAATCTCGTAGGGTTCAGAATGCGTTTGCAATGCAGGCGGAAAATAATGTAATTATTTACGACATCACATTAGAAACGTCAAAAATAACAGTATTTATTCACCTATTTATGGATGCTATTATACAATATACATATAAACCTTCATCTTGAATCACTTTATCAATTAACAAAAACTGCATCAAAATTGCAAAACGGCAAGCATTCGGCCGGGGAAAACGACTTTGTTTTATATTTTGCTTATCTCAGTAATATTAGGAAACTAATCTTTATTGCGGGTCCCGCTCATACATAAATCAAATAAACATATTAGCAAAACAAATCACAGGTTCTTGTCTCGAGACAGCTTCTTGATCTCTCCTAAATTCCAGTAATCTTTCAGTATTTCACTATTCAAAAATTGACACTTGAAAATGCAGGTTTCCTTGCAGGATTTTAGTTGACGGGGCGGCACAGTTTTTCTTGTGATGCTTTCGATTCGTAGGACTGTCTTGCATTTTTTAACTGATTTGTAATTTTTTTTTCATTAGCGGTATTTTTTACTCATTTATGCTATAAAATAAATTGATTGTTTAATTCATTTGTATTTTGAGAATCGGTATGATCTTTTCGTTTTTCTAACTTAAGTGAATGTAAAATAAAATAATGAATATTTTCTCGTACAAGATTTACTAGCTTCCTAGACCGTGATTCCATCTGAAAAATAAATTAAGTAATCAGACAACATTTTTATCATTTATAATGCAACATTGTAGCGTATTCGTTGTAAAAATGTATTATTTTTTATCAAGAATGTGTTAACTTGAGATAACCAACATAAATACCAAACATTTTGTACTTTTATTATCAACTGTAACGGAACATCTTAAATTAACCAACAAAAAACATTGTTTATTTCAGCAACAACGGGACAATCCTATGTAAACCGTAGCATGCGAATACTATTTTTACTACAATAATGACCCACATACAAATGTCCCGTTATAGCTGCAAATATAAATCAGTAAAAAAACAATAAGCTGTACTTACCTTTCAGCAAAACCGGTATACAATAAGCTGTTACGTTTTTACCGCAATCGGGCAGCAGTTTCCTTCTAAAGGGAGTAGCGACAACTGACTTAAACCGTTCTTGCATTAAATTCAAGAGCGAAAAGAAATTTCGCTAAACCGATAGTCGCCGACCTTTTCCCTCATAACTCGGTCATTTTTGGAGCTAGAAATATCGCATTTTAGCAGCAAGTAGAGCGCGATGCGCCGGATTCTACTGTATTATTATTCCATAACGATACATATGCTCGTTAACACGTTCTTGTCGCAAATGAGCGATATGTTATAGTAGTAGACCGGGAGATACTGACACAAAATTTCGAGTCATTTGTAACAGGATGGCGGTTCTACAGGGTTCTTAGTACGCAATGACAAAAAGAAAAATGATGGTGTGAACGCTGGTACCGGCGGCTTAGTCGCGTGGGCGTTAGTCGAACTCGTCGGAAAATAGCGAAAGTCAAACGATTTATAACAGTATGGCACTTATTTTTCCTGTAAGTTTGAAGATCGACAAATATAAATACAAAATTTCAAAGATCTAGGTGTTGGAAATCTTCACTTATATAAATTAATAATAAATTTATTTTTCAAGTATGACAGCACTTTTTCCCCCTACTAGAAGTATGGCAAATATAATAATGGTCACATTTTATCAAATACTCTCCAAAAAGCCAAATGCAATACTGGTACAAAAAGATAGGCGAAATAAAAAAATTTTGCAGATTTTCGGCGGTATGGCGACCATTTGGAATCGTCCGAAAAGTATGGCATGGCGATTTTCGTAAATGGCTGCACGACGATGGTTACCTGTGCAAAAGTTAGCTTGGTACAAATGGTTGAATAATTTTTTTTTTTTAATCAACACATTCGCGTCGGTATGGCGGGCTGTAAGTCATACCGGAAAAGTATGGCATGACACTACCGCCTACTTCTTTTTTATGGGCTATCGGTAAATTCTAAAATTTTTGTGTTACAAATCGTTTGACTTTCGCTATTTTTCCGACGAGTTCGACTAACGCCCACGCGACTAACTCACCGGTACCAGCGTTCACACCATCATTTTTCTTTTTGTCATTGCGTACTAAGACCCCTGTAGAACCGCCATCCTGTTACAAATGACTCGAAATTTTGTGTCAGTATCTCCCGGTCTATAGGTATTACATATATAATTTATTCATGCATAATATAACATTTAAAGACAAATGATAAATGTATAGTATTTGTAGTTGAACTGATCAGTATAAAGTTTGGTAAAGATTATTATAGTCTAGACGAGTACAAATTTACTTTTTTAATTTTTTTTGGGTACCTACTACGTGAGTAAAACCGCGAGCTTTAATAGGTACGTACCTCAGAAATTAGTAATACATAATAAATGAATACGCTAATCCATACTAATATCACAGACTAATAATAATATACTACGTGCTAATATTATAAATGCGAAAGAAACTCTGTCTGTCTGTCTGTTACTCAATCACGCCTAAACTACTGAACCAATTTGCATGAAATTTGGTATGGAGATATTTTGATACCCGTGAAAGGACATAGGCTACCTTTTATTGCGAATTATGTACCACGGGCGAAGCCGGGACGGACCTCTAGTAATTAATAAAATACGCTCTACAAAACAGGGACGATATTCTGTCTCTGATGAAAATAATAATAAATATTATGTTGGTAACCTAAATCTCTTCTAAAATTAGTATGCTCTGGAATTTACATAAAAGAAAATATTATTTTATAACATTATTATCTTCAGTTTATTAAACAACGCTCCTTTTGATTTAAATATTGTCGGCAAAATAAAAGAGTCATAAGTTTTCTACTTTTTAGACCTAAGAGAATAGAGAAAATATTGAGGATGGTGTATTTTTTTTTTGTATTCTTTTACTGTTTTGAAATGCTTACATATATGCATAATAATATAATTAAAATATGTAGACCGTTTATCTAGAAAAAGAGTTAAGTAGGTAATAGTATGTATAATGCAGCTTATTCGTGATTTTTATATTGTTTAAAATTTGCTATAACTTTAAATTGATCGTTGTCATGGTAACAAACCATATAATAGGAATAGGAGTTATTTTTTAAAAAATATGATGTCGAGAATGATATTCATATGACAGTCATCGCCACATATGAAAATTGCAAAAGAAATGTTTGTCAAGGCATAATTACGATGAAAGAAAACATGAGTTCTCATCTAAACGAAATATTTATTTTGTTTTACTACTAACAATTTAGTTTTAAAACAAAAAGGTTTTAGTTTAAATTCAAGAAAATGCGTACATTTACAAAAATAACAACAGGTAAAGTACGCTAATAGGATGAGCTGGGATTCAATAAAATAAACATTTCGTTACACTACTCGGCAACACAATAAAACTGTAAAACCAATGACAAATACGCAGATACGTATCCCATAAGCTGGGATTATAAATAGGGATGTAGAAATTTATCGATAAAACAAACATATTCAAACATCAATTTATTATAAACATTCGTCTCTATTTGACTTATAAGTGTTTTGTTAAAAGCCTAGGTAATTACAACACTAGATTTTTAAGCTTGAAAGATTTTATGAAAAGTTTTTGAGTATATTTTTCTTACATTTCTAATCGTTGTGTTTATAAAAACGTAATATTAGCTCTTTTTTGTGTATACTGCAGGTGTATAAATAAATTAAACTATTCCTCTTTTACTCTTCTAGTCTAAACTAGGTGCAGGTTTTATTTCATAAAATTAATTTTGTTTATAATTTAACTGCTCTGTATAACCACGGTAGATATTTCATGGAATAATTTAGTTAAGTGCAGCGTTTAGAATTGCTCTGCGGGAAATATGTGTCTAATTCACTTCTATTAAATTGTTTGTATTTTCTCTTTTATGGACACGTTTCTATGCTATTTTATTTGTATACGGAGTTGGTCTTGCATCTGCCCAGGTCAAGGAAATGAATCAAAGTTTTTTTTTTTACAGTAACCCCTAAATTAAGATATTGCTTTTTAGTATCAAAATTGTATGTAATTCAGTCATGCTATGGGCTTATACATTTGCTTTAAACAACAACTTTGTACTCACTCGTCTCATTCCTCTCAAATTACTTACGTCTTTCTTGTTTATGTTGTATAGATTTAAATTAAAATTAAAATTTACCTAATGCTTATAAATTTGCTCAAAGCCTAAATCATAACAAAATATAACCGGATCATCTTATTCGTAATCAACATGATGTAACAAAGATCAGGTTTATATGAAAGCAAAATGGTCGATACTTTTTAATATCGTGAGTGTTTCATCGATAGCGTGCGGACATCCCTAATTACGTCGGGAACATTAAAAGGAAATATTGGACGTATCTGAGAGCTGTTTTAGATCTTATAGATTTATTTTAGAAGGAAAATGTATTCCACGAAATTGGTTATGGAAAATGTTTTGATTTAGATGTAGGTATTTAGGCTTTGTTATTTCTTATTAATGTTTATTCTTAAACTCGTTTTTTGGACGTAAATAGAATAAAGAGTTATAGAGAATATTTTCTGTAATATAAAATTTCACTGTGTTTTAGAAAATTGTGTGCCTTTCGTGGAATTGAGGTATTTAGACGCAGGTCAAAGTTAATTTACAGAGGATATAATTGAATTACTTTTTAGAAAATTAAAATATGTTAAAGAAGAAAAATCAATACTTGCTTTTTAAAAGAACCAAAAAATTATATGCCGCAAAAATACGACTCCAAAATTAGAGTACCTATTTATTTCATATACTTATAAAATTTTATTTCCTAATGTGAATATAAAATTATTTAAATTACAGACTGCAATAAATATAAAGTTTAAGCTCTAAATATGGAGGGTGTTAGTCTGGTAGACTAATAAAATATACAGGCTTATTTGCTTCGAAATACTGCTATAAATAATCATTTTAATCAATGAAATATGGGTATTGTTAATTATTTCAGTAAATAAATTTTTGTTAGAGTTTATTTATTTTTATTACATTTTATACATATTTTTTTAAATAGTTAAAGGTGGCAATGGTTGGAAAGGTATAAATCTAAACTAATATTATAAAGCTGAAGAGTTTGTTTGTTTGTTTGTTTGAAGACGCTAATCTCGGGAACTGCTGGTCCGATTTGAAAAATTCTTTCGCTGTTAGATAGCCCATTTATCGAGGAAGGTTAAAGGCCAATGTACCATCATCATATGTATCATCGCGCTACGACCAGCAGGAGTGGAGCCACGGAGGTGAAACCGCGCGGAGCAGCTAGTTTTAAATATTAGCTCCACATAATTCATCATCATTATCATCATTGTCAGCCTATATTTTTCCATTGCTGGACCTACGCTTCAGTCATACAGGCCAATGAGCCCCACTTACATAATTATATGATATCTAATTATTAATTAGTATTCTTGAAGTAATTATTTCAATTACGATAATTTGTTTTTTAAGCATTTTCTTTTGCTATTAAAAAAGCGTTAACTAAATAAATATCTACTTAAAACTAAAGGAATAAATTATGTATAGTCTACGAATAAACTTAATAATTAAAGGCCTCACATTTGAATGGGCTATAAATATAAAAATTATTCCGATCAAGAACCCTCTAGAATCCAGATTAGAGATAAAGACATAAAGACCTATACATATTAGCTTTAAGAGCAAGTTGTAAACATAAGAAACGAGCGAGTGTCGTAAAGTTTAGCACTAAAACGGGATTTATAACTTTATTCCTGAAGCCTTTTTTGGGTATGTAGGTACTAAACGGAAAAAGAATTGAATCCTCATTATGCAGTGATTTGCCTGGATAAGACTTTTTTTACAATAAAAAAATAGTAAATAAGTAATTTTAAAGACATGTTAAATAAGATAAAATACAATATAAAGACTACTCTCGATTAAGACGAGTAGATCTACTAGTTTTTAAATTCTGTAAAGTTTCTTACAGTATAACAAATAACAAATTTTACTTTTGTTAATATGGTCATTTTAATAAAAAAATTATATCCTATACGCTTTATTATATTATTAGTTTATGACCTTTTTATTTTTATAACATCATTCAAGTTATATAGCACTAACATATCTCTCTAGATCAATCTCTCTATGCTCTGTTACCAAAGACACTGAACTATTGAACATTATCAATGAAAAAGAACATTCGATTACATTTCGTTCATTTGATAGCTTCGTAGAATCGTATCGCTTCATAGAACGAAGGGTTGAAATAGTTGTCACGACTTGTTAAGGTCTAGCTAGCAATTGTGTGGGCTAGAAATCTTTTTATTCAATAACTATTGAACGTAAGGAATAAAATGAATATTATTGAACTTAAGAGATAAAAATATGGAAACAAGCATACGTTAGTATATTATAGTGTTTGATACAATTTACATATTTCAAAATACTGATAAAAATATTCACACTTTTAAGATTCAGAGTCGTAGCACCAACTTCCTATTGAATAAGATGTAGACCGTACAAGTCAATAAATATATTAAAACTTTAGACGATAAACGATTCTATACCTATTTTGTACATTTTGTCCTCTCTTATTTTTTGCTGTAGTTAATGGCTAGAATACCTAAATGAAATTGCCATAACAATAGCACGGTGACAGGGAAAATATTCAACTGTTTTTCAATCAATAACGCACGTATATTTTTCAAGTAAAGTTTAATTTAATTTCGCGCGATCCTCTCATAACCCTTTCTTATCTTTATATAATAAGCAAAATATACAGAAAACAGACACTTAAGTCGCTTCTAGAAGAAATAGAATTCTTTGCAATTGGCTCACAGCTTTGACAATATATGAAAATGCCGTTTCCATAGAATATGAAGTTTTAGAAAAGCTATTACACGGTGTTGAATACAAAAATCTCAACACTTTTTAATTTCCTTTATATTTGTAAAGATAATTTCAGTTCACATATTAAAAATGCAGGAAAATATAAAGTTACATTAAATTCTGCTTGAAGAACTTTACGTAGATTTCATGTATGTGCCGATTAAATAGATTGTAAAATTCGCTACACTGGCTCCGATAGCTCTTTGAACACATTTTAGGATCTTTTAGATATTCTATATGTTACTTTTATCTAGGTAATATCATCTATAATGAGTTTTATATGGAATCATTTCAGCGTAAATGTTTCTGTAAAAAAACTTTTGTTTGGGTAGATAAAAATTCCGTTGTTTTACACACATAATTATCTGGTATATTATTTGTTTGTCTCAGGCATAGCAGTGTAGTACAATAAAAAAAAAACAATCCTTGCAAAGAGCAACTACCAGTCTCATGCTATTTCTTCTCAAAAATTACTCGTGAAATAAAAATATAAAATATTAAAAAATATTTCCAGGTAGCATTTTTTTCTACACGACGCGAACGTTAGTTTGAACAAAGGTAGCAGAGTAAACAAAATATGTAAATGTTAAAGATTTGTTTGTGTATCAGTCCATATCTGTGATAAAATTGTTTACGATATATTCTAACCCCTCTGGAAACTATAGTCTATATTTTCTTTTAATATACTTTATGCTATATTTATAGACCAAACAAACTAATGTTACCATCTGAATAGAACCATAGATAAAAAAATTGGTTGTCTGTAAAGTCGGTTTACTGACGATAGTTCAACGTGACAACGTCCGATTGTGCTTCTTTGTCGCTCGTTCCGCGCTCTCGCTTGCACTTCAAGCCTTACATGGAACGCCTCAGAGCGAGGTAACGCCGCATGAGTCATGTTTTTTCGTGCGTGCAGCCGGCTCTATTGAATTATAAGACGTTGTCACGTCAAAAAGATTACACGATATTCTTCATCAATCAAGATTGAAAACGCGTATTTCGTTTCAAATAACGCACATTACGGGATAAAGG
>CAJQZN010009741.1:0-12307 GCA_907164685.1 Colias eurytheme | reverse complement strand
TTCGGGTATACGCCGATGTCGTCTCTAGTACATTCTCCCTCTACGATTTACGTCCTTTTTTCCGTCGACTGTTGTCTGTCACCTCGTTTTGATTTTTGAAATTTGAATTTGAAATTTTGAAGTGATTGGATTGGTGAATTGATACCGCAGTTGTTATTTTTGTTTATCTATTATTTAAAATTATTACCGTATTTTGTGTTTAAGTGCATCAAAAATTAAAAACTATGGCTAAACAAGTATCTACAAACAAGGGGCCTATTATAGATCCTGCGTTTTGCCGTTGTTGTCGTTCTATAAAAAAATGTCGACTTCTTTCGACTGAATACGATTGGAGAGGCACCAAGGAAGTTTATTCTGATATGTTTATGGACGTTTTTGGACTACTCGTGAGTTATATTTATTTATTTTCATCAATATCATAATATAGTCTCTAGAAATACGAACGACTACGTCTTTGTAGTTTAGTTATCAGAAAAGTGAAATTCCTATAGCAGCCGAATTTGATGTAGAAATGTTCTACGAAAGTTAATTTCTATTTGTTTGTCTGTTCGTGTGAAACTTATAGACCTACTGATCGTATTTTTTATGTGATTTTAATTTAGAAGCGTTCTACATAGAGAAATTATGTTTCACTGACTTTGGGTCAAATATTCTTAAGTAGACTTCTGCAGCAGCAGTTCCAGTACTTCCAGTACAAACAAAAATGTCTTTGTCCTCATACTATAGAAGACTTTGCTTATCAGCAGGCATGATCTTGGTAATTGCTTCCCTAATGCTCCTAAAAAGACTCAGATTTACAGTTAAACTTTTACTGACTGACCGTTGGCTACTTACCAGGTAATGATTCTGACTTCCAAGCCAGAGGTTGTGGGTTCGATTCCCACCCAGGGCAAATATTTGTGTGATGAACATAGATGTTTGCTCTGTGTCTGGGTGTTAATCTATATATATAAAAGAAAGTCGTGATAGTTACTCCACTTATAACTCAAGAACGGCTGAACCGATTTAGCTGAAAATTGGCAGGGAGGTAGTTTAGAGCTAGGAGAAGGACATAGGATACTAAATATGTACCACGGGCGAAGCCGGGGTGGACCACTAGTTATATAAAAGTATTTATTTAAAATTATATATGTATGTTTATCAGCCGTCTGGTTTCCATAACAAGCAAAAGCTTAGTATGGGATCAGATCGTGCCGGTGTGAAAATTGTCCTGGAATATTTATTTATTTAATTCTACTATCAGATATCGCACCTCGACGGCGAAGCAAAGGACACATGTATATGTGCTACCTGCGTCGGTAGGCTGCGGGAAGCCAGCGCGTTCAGACAGCAAGTGCTGACTTGTGAGGAAATGTTTCTGAACGCTCGCATGCAGAGTAAAGGTTTGTATGCTCTGTTATTTATAGTAGAGTGTCTCTATGGTATAGTAATATTATGTATTATAAAAACAAAATTGTTTTTTTCCTTTTCACATTGTTATACTTATACATATATCTACACTAATATCTACACTAATATTATAAAGAGGAAAACTTTGTTTGTTTGTTTGATTGTAATGAATAGGCTCATAAACTACTGGACCGATTTTGATGAAATTTGGCACAGACAATCTTTAGACCCTGAGAAAGAACATAGGCTACCTTTTATTGCGACATATAGAAAGAAAGAAAATACATTTATTTGTACCGATGCACATTAATACATAAAAAATAAATAAAAAATAAACATATGTACCACGGGCGAAGCCGGGGCGGACCGCTAGTATATTATAATGATGAAAATTTGTTTGTTTTTCATGTGTCAATAGAGCAATTTGATGGTATGATTTTTTGTGTGTGAAGGTAGCTAGGAGACTAGAAAATGGTACAGGCTACTTATTATTGTATTTTAGTGAGTATGAAATTCGATCATGCCAAGACCCTGGCAAGAGCAACTTAATGCTATACCACAGAATACATAATAGTAGCTAAACGCTACAGAACGGACACTCTCCGCCTCCCGCCAAAATTAAACTTACCTCACCCCCGCGCGATCAGACATAAAATGGGCCATATTTTTCTGCAAGGACGATACGCAACGAAGATTGACAACATTAATCAAATTGACTTAAAGTAATTTTATTATTTTGGATTTGTGATTATCGTTTTTCGTAGAAAATGGTTAGATATTGTGCTGTTTACGGATGTATTTCATCAGAAAAACGCGAATTTTTTTTACGCTAGTCACAAATGTGCCAACCATAAAGCGTTAACACACACATTTGCAGTCTCTACAGTGTGACTGTCAAAACGATCATTTTGTATGGAGTGTCCGGGGTGTGCCTATACTGTAGAATTTACATTTAAATGACAAGGAAATAACACTTACAATGTCAATAAAGTACTTCTACAAAATCAAAATTAAAGTCCTCCTGCATACAAAGTAACAAATACAATCTATATATATAAAAATGAAACCCGTTTCGCGTTGTCACGGCATCACGTGTGAACGTCTGAACCGATTTCGATAATTCTTTTTTTATAATATTCCGTGAAGTACGAGGATGGTTCTTATGTAGAGAAAACGTAACGTAAACGTAATATGTACCACGGGCGAAGCCATAATTTCTAAAAACAAGTAAATTAATATTTTACAACAAATGTTACAGATGCAGATGGATCAGTGAAAGTAGAGGTTAAAATAGAGCCCAGCAGTGATGGGGAATCTAATGATGATCTACCACTAGTGCAGAATGGTGAGATATTATAATCTATAAAATTGTATATGTATTTTTAGAAAGTACACGGGACTGGCTACACTACTAGTTTGAAGTTAATAAGAATGTACTGTAATTCTACACAACTGCCTAATTGATGTAGTCACTTGATAACAAATCACAGCAAGTTAACGACTATTAATAAAGTGAGGGTAGTTGGGACAAACGTCGTATAAACAAGGTCTGAGCCCCTAGGCACGATTCGACTGACTGACTGACTGCTGCTGACTGCTGACTGACTGACTAACTGACTGCGAGCAACAGCTAGTTTAATGTATAAAATTATTATGTCACAATATTAGTTACCATACTCCTCTGAAACGGCTGGACCAATTCTCATGAAATTTTGTGTGCATATAGGGTAGGTTTGAAAATTGCACAACATTTATTTTTCATACTAAGTGATAAGAGTAAGGCAGAAAAACGTTTACCGGTACAGCTAGTTGTTTCTTATGAAAATCTATTTTTATTAAGTTACCATAGAATTCACAACTTGATTCTTTGTATGTTAAAGATAGATTGCAAATGGAATATAAAAATAAAAGGTCCACAGGACAGTTCTTTGGCATATTACGATAATATATGATGTTACATATGTATTTTGTAAAATTAAATTGTAAAACTGACATGATTTAAAAGAGCAACTATGGAGTTTCTTGCCGGTTCTTCTCCGTAGATACTGCTTTCCGAATCGGTGGTAAATGTTAAAAATATGTAATGACGTTTCAAAAGTGCTTCTAGAAGAAGTCTAATTGAATAAATAAATAATGAGTTTGAGTTTTGAGATTATTTGCTATCAGATATAACACTGAGCGGATGTGTGATATCTGGTAGGCACATATTGTGACAAAATGCAATACAAAAAAATTAAACAAAGCTATGTTTGATGCAATTTTTTAAAAGTAGCCATAATTATTCAGTATTTATCGATTTACTTATCTATACTCACATTAGAAAGCTGAAGAGTTTGTTTGTTTGAACGCACTAATATCAAGTATTACTGGTTGGATTTGAAAAATTCTTTCGGTGTTAGATAGCCCATTTATCTAGGAAGCCTATAGGCTATATATTATCATCACGCTAAGGCCAACAGGAGCGGAGGAATGCGGGTAAAACCGAGGGACAATGCTAGTAATTTCATTAATATTTAAAATTCGAATAAATTTATAAATTCCATTAATAATTCCAGATGAAAACAGAATATCAGGAGATAAAGAGGAAAAATTGAAAGCACAAGAAACAATTTCCAGTCTGAAGAAAGTGGTTGAAAAAGAAATTAAATCAAAGAAATTATCGCCAAAAGGGAATAAACCGCAGAGGCTCTTAAAATTGGACAGAATGTTATCGCAGAAAGGTTAATATCTATACTAATATTATAAAGCTGAAGAGTTTGTTTGTTTGAACGCGCTAATGTCAAGAACTACTGGTCCGATTTGAAAACTTGTTTCGATGTTAGATAGCCCATTTATCGAGGAAGGCTATAGGCTATATATCATCACGCTAAAACCGCGCGCGTGAAACCGTGGAGCGCAGCTAGTATACTAATAAAACTGATTTAGAGTATGTTTGTTTGTTTGGTTGATTATGTTAATCGCAAGAACTTCTGGTCCTAGAAAAAAATTAGATACTAGACATGAATTTGTGAAAATAATAAGAATTTATAGCAACAGCAATTCTTTTATGAAATAAACTGTTACTACTTAATAACTCAGCTCTAAACTTATAAAATTTTTAACAGCTATTATCAAAATTTGATCAGACATCTGTGCAGACAAGTTGAACAAGCTTAAAATCATTAAAATCTGTTCATCCGTTCTTGAGCTATAGTGGTGTACCTAACACGATTTTCTTTTATATAAAAAGACTTAAATTGATGTATCATACATACTAAACAATCATTATGTTTTTTTTTTGTTTAATTTTAATATTTATTTTCAGCTCCCCCAAAGAAGGCGAAAGAAGACAGCGAAGACCGAGACACACAGTACATGGCGTACAAAAACACAATCACTATAGTCAATAATTCGTATGTCTGTCCGTTTCATAACAGAATTAGTATATACTACTGCTATTATTGTAAAGACCAATTCACAAATCCAAATGAACTAAGAGAACACACACTAACTCACAACCCTAAAGAATTGTTCAAAATGTCGATAGAAAATAAAAAAATACCGAAAATCGATATTACGCGAATCGATTGTCGACTATGTACGGAAAAAATCGATGATCTCGATACGTTCAAAGAGCACATCACCAGTGTACACAAATTGATGTTATTTCCGGTGAAAAATGAGTTTTTAAAATTCCGTTTAACGCAAAATAACTTGTCTTGTACTGAATGTAATAGTGTCTTTCCCTATTTTGACTCTTTAAAAAAACATATGATAGATCATTTCGGGACTTATACCTGTGACATGTGCGGAGCCTGTTTCTTAGAAGATGCGTCACTTCGAACGCACATAAAGTCCCATTATAAGGTCGAAATGAATTTTCCCTGCGAAATATGCGGAAAGAACTTAAAATCGAAATACAGTAAGCGTTTGCACGTAGCCACAGTTCACGAAAAAAAAGCTACCGTCAATTGCTACAAATGTGACGCTTGCTTTCTCTCTTACGCGTTGCGAAATCGTCATTTGATCGAAGTCCACGGTGACAATCGGACGTTTCCCTGCAAATTGTGCGATAAAGTGTATAACAGGCGGAAAACGTTGATGGAACACCATCGTCGTAATCATTTAAAAGTTTTTCGGCATCAATGTGACCTGTGCGATCAGAGGTTTTATTTACCGTCACGGTTGAAAGAACACATGGCAACACATACGGGGGAAAAGAATTTTCGATGCGAATTTTGTGATAAAAGTTACCCGCGGTTGCAGTCGTTGCAAGAACATCTTAGGTCGCATAATACTGAGCGTAGGTTTAAATGTGATATTTGTAATTCGACGTTCACGCAAAGTGGTAGCTTGAGAAATCATATGAAAAGCAATCATCAGGGGTTTCAAATGGAGGTCGGGTTCAGCTGAGGGTTTAAAACACGGTCTATAAAGATATAGGTATATTGGGCATGAATACGCTTAAGTTCTTGAAGTTCATCGTCAGAAATGAAACTTCTTTAGGTGCGTTGAGAGTAAAATTGCGAGGTCGTGTTGGCAATATCGTCACGTCATGGAGTAAGGCGGCGATTTTGGTATCTGAATCTTGGCAAAGAAGTTTCACTTCTGCCGCGTGTGCTCGGCACACACGCTCTTTTTGTTCTTTACGTTACCTGTTATTCCGTATATTAAAAGTACCTTCAATAAAATTGAATCATGTCGTCTCTCTCACACGCAAGGAAAGTGCGTTAAATTGATATATGGCTGTCTCTTACGGTTACTCAAAAGTGATCTTTTGAAAAATTATACTAGCTATGTGCAGTATATACTCTATATATCTTATATATAAAATTCTCGTGTCACAATGTTAGTCTGCATACTCCTCCGAAACGGGTGGACCGATTCTCATGAAATTTTCTGTGCATATCGGGTAAGTCTGAGAATCGGCCAACATCTGTTTTTCATATGTACCACGGGCGAAGCCGGGGCGGACCGCTAGTATATATATATATTAAATCCTACAATTTAAAAACATTTAATATCGGAAAAAAAATATCTTAAAATAAAACAACGTATTCGCATTGACGAATGGTATAAAACGTCTTTTATTTAAAAATTATAGAATAAACAAATTTGTACCGACTTTGTCTCAAACATCGCTTATATCAATGACTAACTAGCCGCCCCACGCGCGATTGTTGCAAAGAATTTGGTCGTGGTGTCCTCTAAATACGTAGTAATAATACTTCGATGGTGTTAACGGAAAAAGTCAGAACTACCCCCACACACAGTTTGTCCGGTTCATCTCAGAGTGATAATCTTCTTGTTTATTTACACCGCTAAAGATTAAAAGAGCATTAGGCACAAAGCCATTTTCATTTCCATCATGTACTAAAATCCATTTCTTTCCTTTAGAAATTTCTGTAGTCAATTTATAGCTTGAATGTATATAATTTTCATCCAAGTAAATGATTTCCTTCTGAATTTATTCTGGCAAATTTCTATATCTTATAGCTTGCAGATACATCTCTCTTTTGTGTGCGTATAATGGGTTTTTCAAGTAGAACCTGCCTATTTGCTGTACGGTTTCCACATTTTATTTTTTAGTTTTTTATTTTTGCTGTGAATTACTCGAAAAATGCAATTTGCACAAGCTTTGGAATATTGTAAATTGTCTATGCTTTGCCTGGGTTCATTATATGCCAATTATTGAAAGCAACTTTGATTTAAATGGTCCAAAGACTCCCACATCAAGTGGTTGTAGGTATGTGGTGGAAAAGATAGGTAAATTATGCCATTTTCTTTGGCGTAGTTAATGGCTTCGAGAAAAACATGGCTTTCGTGGTTGTCAAACGACAATAATATATATCAATAATATATATCTTTTGTGCAGAGTGTGTGCTTCTGGATATGTTTTAAAACAGAGACGAATATATCGCTATTTATCCAGCCACTTTTATTTGCAGCGCCGAGACTTCCTTCGGGTGCTCTTTCGAGAAAATTATCTTTGTAATGAACGCGTGGAAACACAAAAAGTGGAGGAATGGAAATTCCACTGGCAGATATAATGCCACCAAAAGTAAGGATGCCAACATTAGAAAGTCGAATATCTTGATCTACTCCTATTATCTTCTGACTATGCGTAGACATTTTTGACTTCTTCTTCGAGTACTGAGTTTCGCTCTCCAAACTTCTCTTTCTCGACGAGTAGTTGTTTATGAGGCCTCGGGCTTAACTCAGTCGGAAATGGAGATGCGATAGTGGGTTTTGCACCCTCTTGTTGGCGGTGTATAACAAAAAAGAATTTACAATGCATAGGTCTACGCAAAAATAAAACAAACGGAGCCACAACTTCTTGCTTCGTCTGCCAACTTCATATGAATTTCTGAGGTGGTCAAACCGATCAACCCCGCCCATTCATTCCGTATATTGCAGTACCGTCAGTGGACATTGAAACGCCTTCTTTGTGCCGTCTTTTCGTTTCCGGTCACAAAAGGTCTTATTCAGTTTCGGGTGGAATGCTGTACTCAAAAACGAAACGAGTTTAGTATCTTGCCACGAAACAAAAGCAACATTTTTCTTCGTACGCCACTTCATTTGTCCCCGATCGAGCTTCAACTTTTTGCCTTTATTGTTTTTTTTATAAACATGAGGAAGATCTTTCCTGTTTACAACTGTAGAAGTGGCATAAATGCCATTATCGTACAAGTATTGCAATATTTCATACGACAAAAAGAAATTGTCGAAACAAACATGCCCCTGAAAGCCATCATCAATCAGGTGTTTTGAGTAATTTAATAACATTCCCTCCTAGTCCTACTTCACATGTCATATCGTCGTAGTAAACGTCAAATTCAAAGACGTAACCAGTCGCGCTATAGGCTCTTGTCCAGACTTAATAACCCCTTTTACAGGTTTCATTGGCATATACTGAAAAATTAAAACAACGGTAACTTAATTATTAACATTTTTATTGTAATCAAATCAAACAGAAGTACTTATTTTTATGTTAAACGCCTACTGGTTCTTATATTAGTAAGTAAAATTAAAAATACGAGCATTATAATTAATAAACAGTAGTATTGTCGCCTTTTCTGATTTAAGGCGATTACGCAGATGTTCGTAAGATAAACCCGCGCTACTAAATAATTGTTCGCTAGGAACACTGCCCGATGGAGAGGATAAAAATCTTCGTACTATCGGCGATAATACCTTAAATTCCTCTCGATGAACAATCCACCAATTTAGAGGATTTTCACCCACATTTATTCTTTTTTAGTGCGGTAAGTAATTCCTTTGTAAGTACAGCTTCAATGCTTCCTAATTCTGGCATTTCTGTATTCTCGTTTTGTCTCATGATTATTGTAGCGATAATAATAATGGCAAAGATAAGCATAACTAGGATGTTTAGCTTATCATGAGTTATCTCTTGTAGTAGGTTGGAGGTGGCTTGATTGCTTTGCCCGTTTTGGGCAATGATGACTTCTTCCCTGCTCTGTGATTTGCCCATCTCAATCTTAGAAGCTACTAGGTTGTCGTCAGATGTACGAATGATAAATTACGCAGACATAAAACGCACTGTTTGCTTAGACGCCCGTATCGGGTTCGGATCTGATTGTTATTGTAACTGTCGTTATGCGCCTCGTTATTTGTTTTTGAATCCAATTGACTTATTAGGCGAGGCGTCTTGTATTAATGAGTCGTTTTTAATGAGAAATGCGGGTTTTAGTCTGTCTATTGAAACAGTTTTAATATTATCTCCGAGCTTAATTTTGTAACATTTATCTTGTCTTTCTACAATTAAAAAATACAGGCAAATTGGTGACCCCGACGTGATTCTGCCCGACGTGATTCTGGCCAACGTGATACTACCGCGACCAACGTGATTGATTTTTCAAGAAGCTATAAAGATTTTCCAAAATGAACAGTGAAAATAGAAAGCCGTCAGCCAGTCGCTAACCAACCAACCAAATGTAATCACTTCTCAAAATAATCACTTATTATTAAAATCACTTACCACAAGAGCTTCCTGATTCAAGAGTGATTTTTTCTGAAAAACTTGACGACTTTATTTGTTTGCAGGGAACCTATCGGAAAATGCCAGATAATTTTGAAGCTCGTGTGGTATTCGGGAGATTATTTTTCCGTCCCAAATGTCGGCCAATAGAATTGCACCATGAGACGAAATGTACAGTTAACAAATAAGAATTTCATAATGAATAAAACAACATTTAATTAAGATTCAGGCTAGTGCAATTAAAAATACAATTGTTGTAAGTGTCACCAGTAATATTAATAATAAATTTGTCCATTTCTATATCGAGTAGCCTGTCGGAATAAAAATATTGGTCTTCTATTTTTTCGACATGTAGACACACATTAACCCATTCTTCTGTGGTGATTGTGCTGAACGCCTCCTCAGTAATCGACGCTATTTCGCTAGGCGCTTGATTCACATTTTTTCCTGCAATGCGCCTCTTTACGATTGCCCAAATCTTCTCAATCGGATTTAAATCACAATGGTATGGTGGTAATCGAAGAACCTCATGTCCATTTTCATTTAACATTTTATCAACTTCATACTTTCGATCACCTTTGTGCCTTTTAATTAGTTCATACAATTGTGCTTTTGTCCAACAATCATCGACTTCAATATTATTATTCGTAAGCCACTCTTGGAGCTCTGCTTTTCTATTTCCCATTGAAGGGGCCTTGAAAAAAATTATTGTAATGGTATCCCTAAAACTTACCTGTCAAATAAGCAACGCGAGCTCTAACCTTGGAAAACGGTACTGTAGGCCCGTTATTATCGCGTTCTTCTTCACAAGCACGTTTGACCTTCTCTACCAGCACTTTTAATCACTTTCGGCATAATGAAGTCGATTATTTACTTTAAAAACGAATAAAAACACGGAACACAACACACTCTCTTGACACCTGACGTAAACGACAAGATGGCGGCCAATGTTTAGTTCCAATTTTGGCCGCGCGCAGACTTATCTTGCGCGCACTCTAATACCATGTAGGTTGTACCACGTGACGTCGAATGGTGCAATTCTATTGGCCGATATTTGGGTCGGAAAAATAATCAATGTAATATCATTTATATATAAAAATATATATATGTATTATAAATTATTCTTCTAATTGCCTTTTCATTCTACAACAACCACCAACAAAATAGGCAAATCGTCTTAACAATCATCAATCGACTTAACATCACAGCAAGGTCGTTTTGTAAACATGGCTTTCGGTTGAAACCTGATGTCCATTGTCCTAGTTGTTCCATATCATTTTCCGTCAGCAATGCTGACTGCATGGATTCTTCATCCACAGCTTGTCTATTGTATTTTTTGGTTTATAAGTCCGCACCATGATTCTGTGAAAAAATAATAAGAAATAGGTATTAAAATATACTGACACAGACGGTAGCAAAACACACGACAAAAATAATGCAAAAATTAGACTAAATCCTACCTACCTACCATTTGGGGCATATTCGTACGCGTTCAAATGTGCGCCATCTAGTTCTGTCAGAAAGTACCCCACTAACTAAATAACACTAATGGAATTTTCTATTTAACGTAGTACTGACAAAAATTAATGGAATCTCACCGGTATAATCTGCTGTACGTTTGTAAACGTTTTCCAAATCAGTCACTAACTTTCCAGCTTGGGCTTCTGGCAACAGAATGAAAACTATATTGTAGGTTCTTGGCGTAGTATGTCTCGAATGTATCATGCATCGTATTAAAAATCAAAAATATTTATTCAGTAATAAATATGTTTACAATTATATCAGTCATTGAGACATCCTTTTAAGCATTTATAGCTAGCTATTTATACTAGCTTTCCACCCGCGGCTTCGCCCGCGCAGTCAAAGAAAAACCCGCATAGTTCCCGTTCCCGTGGGATTTCCGGGATAAAACCTATCCTGTGTCCCGGGGTAAAAAGTAGCCTATGTCCTTTCTCGGGTATCAAAATATCTCTATACCAAATTTCATGCAAATTGGTTCAGTAGTTAAGGCGTGATTGAGTAACAGACAGACAGACAGAGTTACTTTCGAATTTATAATATTAGTAGGGATGTTAGAACATCTCGCTCTTCCTAGAGTACATTACCATTTATTGTTACACGAATAACATTTTCTTCAATAAAGTAAAATGATATAAAGATAAATATTTAAAAACTATTCAGATATATTATAAGGAACAGAACAGGCTTCATTAGAATCAACTCTCAGTATGCCTGTACACTTCTATTGAGTACTTGTTACTCTGATATGTTCGCTGCAGTACTATCGATCTAGTATTACGTGGTGTGTACCGATGGCAAAAATGAGCAGCTCATCAAATGTCATCCTTGGAAAATCTACAACATCTGTTGCCTTCGTCCTGATAAAGGTAATATTCCTTTGTGCGTTCAAACGGGTTTAATCGTCATATTCGGCCAGTTGTTTATGTCTATTTATATTTCTATCGATCATTTCTATGAAGTTCGCGGTCAGGTGACTTTCGCCATTCTTGCGTTGCGTTAACAAGCGCTGCAGCTATTCTATTGTCGGTTATTGCCGTGGCTAAAGCGTTATTAAAATATTTAGAAATAAATTACTGTATATATGTCTCTATGTCTCTCTCTCTTATGTCTCTACCACCTATCGAACCAGCGTCACTAGTCTGGATGTATTAGCTTCAGTGCTCAGCTGACATTCATGTCTGCTTAATGTCTGTGACGTGTAGACCGTGAATCCACATTCCTCTGCATCTGGTAGAGCGTGTCGAAACCCCCTATCTAAAACCATGACGTCGTCGGCATAAAAAAACGGGATACAGTAATATGAGCCAATTAAGATTACAAAACAAGGTACTTACAGCTAGATACTTTGCGATAAATGAGTTACATTTTATACGACATATCAGGAAGGAGTGAATTCCATTCCATAATTTTCGACAATAG
>CAJQZN010009739.1:0-10764 GCA_907164685.1 Colias eurytheme | reverse complement strand
TGAGCCCACCAGCTGGTTGGAAAACAAACTGACTGCCGGCGCGCTACGTTTGAAGACAGTGCAGATACTCTATCGCTATCTCAATCTGACTTATGCTGTTATTGACTAAGAGTAAGTAGATTAGAAAATATGTATTTTGTTCTGTCTCAATATAAGAACTCTATAGGTTTATTCCTCTGAGGCAGTTTGTTTCTGACATAGGTAATTTTTTTGTATTCGTACCTACCCAATTTTGTCGTATCGGTCAGTAGCCTATAAAAAAAATCATCTTCATCCATAAAGAATTGAGAATAAATCAACTTTTCATACAATATGTAGTACAACGGTGAAGACGGACCATACCTACAGTGGTTATAGCATGCGTGAGTTATCTAGGTACCAATTTAATCTGTAAAGAATTCCGTTAACCGTTATTAATCATAATGGATAAAGTTAATTGTCCATTTCAAACTCTTTCATCGTTTTCCTAATTACTAGACCATAATGAAATAACGTATTTAATAAAGAAAAACTATTTTGCACATACGAGTGCTTTTATTAGTGTAATTTAGCTAATTGTATCGAAGCAAGAAGTAGGTTACTTTTTATGAGACTTTTTTAGAACTCTTTCGGATCAGATTTTTCGATTCATTGATTTGATCTTAATGTAATATATTTTATTATAATACATATTGAAGTTGTAGATTAGTTTAACTGTTCCCAATTTTAGATAAAAACATATATTAAACCGGATACAAAATAGAGTTTCCAATTCGGCACGTAAAAAATAAAAATATGTAAATTAATAGGATTGCAAAATATTTACATATGTGATATGTATAACATTTTAAAGCTACGTAACAATTCTGCAAACTTTTACGTGTGTGTGTTTGTGTATGATAATATGTGTGTGTAATCTGTGTATATTTGACTGGAGGTACATAATATTGTATGTACTAACTAAATTAGCCTTGTTCACAGTTTTGTTATATTATATATCGACATTTGTGGGAAGTTTTCTAACTATGTAGTTAAGATAAGATTTCAAATACCACGATTTTGACATTTAAATAAACCAAAATAATATAGATTAAATATATTTTTTCTTCAATGCATTTGAAGTTTATTTTTACACATAACACATTATTTGGCTGTATAATTAAGCGATAATTAATGTTTTAACATCGTAATATGGGTAAATAGAAGGTCATATATTTAACAAGTGTTGTAACGTGACCGTGGGTATTTAACGTGTAATAAGAATAACGGAAATGCATAATGAGAGGTTATAAAAATGGCGCGAAGATTAAATGTCAGTTTTACAAATAGACAAAAGTACAGACTGCATATTTTTTGCTTAGATATGTTATTTTGTATGGAAAAGTTTGTAAAATAATTCCAATATGTTGGTAACGTGTATTGAATTCGTTGAAATTGGGTTAATTGATTGTGACGATTCAAAAAGTAATTACGTGGATCCCTAAATATACCTACTTAGACATATTATATATAGGTAATTGATTTTGATATTGAAAAAGACTGATAAAACCTTAATTTTATATTTGGGTTATGTAGTAGTTACTTAATTAGAATGAATACCAAATTTTTATATTTTTTAATTCCTGAATTAAGAAATATAATAACATACATTCATACTTATCACATATCCCCAAGTAATACAATCTAAAACATTCACTAATTATATTATTAAACATTAATATGCAATTTTTCAAAGGATGTTTTGAAAACCAGTTTATATGCCCAATAGATTCCTGTGCTTATCATCTAAGTACCTTAAATTCAATACCTGTTTGATTGCGTATACCGCTAATCCTTAAATGTCAAAACACCAATCACAGATTAAAAAAGAAAACAACAAACTCATGCACTTCAAACTGGTGAGCGGATTCAAAACTTTTTGAACGCAACAAATTTGAAATTGGAACGTGAATGTTTATACTTTATGGGTTAAAACATGGCCGCCAAGCAAGCAAGACGTCGCGCTCCGGTGGCGCGCAAAGAAATACTGCGGTGTCAAGGCAATATTCGCGAAGATTACATTACCTGCATGCTGTAGGAAATGCAAGATATTTTTGCAGGGAACACGGTCGATGACCTACAGCATCTATGGTGATTCTGACCACCACGGTGACTATACCATAACTTTTAAGGTAACTCTATCGTCTATGGTTTTTAAATAATCGTGCATAACTAAAAAGGTTTGACTGATGAATTTATTTACCAGAAGCACTATAGATATACAACGAGACCACCAGCTTTAATTAGTTCCAGTTTGACTCATGAAATCCAGCTGCTTACTGACCCATCTCCTTTAATTGTGTGAAATTAAAGTTATCATCAATGGGGAGTAAGGGGAGAACGGTCACTAACATCATTACACCGGCCCTAATGTCAACCTCACCTGCACGCGCTGATAGATAGATAGCGGCGACAACCAGAGGAGTCGTGGTGCTCCCTGCTAGATAACGAACGAGGCTCTGGCGACCGAGCTGTGGCGGGATAACCACTCACCTTCTTGGGCGACCGAGAAGAAGAGGCTCCAGCGGCCTTGAGGTTTAAATAACCTCTAAAATGTCTGGCGCAGAAGGCAAGGGGAAACCACTGCGGCTACATTCCCAAGAAAGTCACATGAGAGTACAAATAAATGAGACACGATCGCCCTGCGAACCGATTAGCGACCGGCGCTGCGCTGCGTCCGGGGTGCGCGGTGTGAAGTTGGCTACCGGCCATGGCGGGGTAGGAGACCAGGCCCCCCATGGAAATTCTGCTACTGGAAACTCCATCAAGCTACGACACCTCCAAACGATAGGAACTTGGAATGTGCGTGGTTTAAATCAAGCAGGAAAACTCACCATACTGGAACGAGAAGTGGTAAGAGCTGGTATAAACATCTGTGGTATAAGCGAAACACATTGGAAAGGCAGCGGACACTTATTAACAGACCACCACGTCGTTTACTTCTCTGGCAACGACGTTAGCAGCAGCAACGGTGTAGCATTTTTACTACCTGTTCACCGGAAAAATTGCGTGATGGGATACGAACCAGTAAGCGATCGGATTATCAGCATTAAGATAAAAGCCTCGCCGATGAATCTTAACATTGTCCAAGTTTATGCCCCAACCTCCACCGCAAGTGACGACGCAATCGAGAAGTTTTACTCTGAACTAGAACGTACAATAGCGAAGGTACCAAACAGAGAGCTATTAGTCATCCTAGGAGACTTGAACGCTAAGATCGGGGAAAACGCTCATCAGCTGGGCAAATGCGCGGGGAAATTTGGACTCGGTAAGCGGAACGAACGAGGCGAACGCTTACTGCAATTTGCTTCCGAAAACGACCTGCTGATTGTCAATAGCCTCTTCCAACACCACCCTCGAAGGCTGTACACTTGGGTATCACCCGATGGAAAGACTCGCAACCAAATAGATTACATAATGACTCGTTCGCGATGGAGATCATGTGTAACAAATGCCCATACGTTACCTGGAGCTGACTGCGGGTCTGATCACCAGCTTTTGATCTCTAAACTAAAGCTCAAGCTGACAGCAGCCCGATGCGTCAAAAAGCCGAGGAAGCTAGAGGTGAAAGATGGTCGGAAATTTCGTTCGATTGTCGAACAGAACTGGTCACAGTGGTCGGAAGCAGATCTGATTAACGAAGCACCCGATTCACTTTGGGATCGAGCGAAGACACTCATCACCACAGCCGTGGTGGAAACTGCACAACCAACCACAACCCACAAAAGACAGCACTGGATGACTGACGAAACCTTCAAACTCGTTGAAGAACGCCGGAATATGAAAGCAGCGGGAGCCAATGTAAAGGAACTCAATAAGATCTCGGCACGAATACAATGTCAATGCAGACAAGATCATAATGCCTACCTACGCAATATGTGTAAGGAAGTTGAAGCTCATGCAGATAGATATGAGTCAAGGGATCTGCATCACAAGATTCGTCTCATTACTAAAACGCTGCCGTCAAAAACCTGGGCCATAGAAGATCAGAATGGCCAAGTGGTCACTGAACTCGACAAAATATCGGAAGTTTGGAGAAACTATTGTCAGTCCTTGTTTGAAGACCCTCAGTCGCAAAATTTTACATCTACAGAGCCTGCGAGTGATATGCTGGAGCCGGATATTCTTGAGTCAGAAGTGAGAGCCGCTATTCAACATCTTAAGAATGGGAAAGCCACAGGAAAAGATGCGATCCCTATTGAAACAATTAGGGCATTAGGAGAGCGGGGCGTTCATATCTTCCATATCATCTGCAACAAGATATGGCTCACAGGCAAATGGCCCTCTGAATGGGCTCATACAGTTTTCACTCCTCTTCATAAAAAAGGTTCCACTAAGAAGTGTAGCAATTTTCGTCTTATAGCTCTAATTACACATGCCAGCAAAATTATGCTACACATCATCAACGAACGACTAAAAGCTTATTTGTCCAGAGAAATTGCGCCTGAACAAGCCGGCTTTGTGAAAGGAAAAGGAACCCGTGAACAAATTCTCATCGTTCGTCAGATCATTGAGAAAGCTCGAGAATTCAACAAGCCTACATATATATGCTTTGTGGATTTCTCCAAAGCGTTTGACTCGGTGCTATGGCCAACGTTGTGGAAAACATTACTGGACATGGGCACACCACAACACCTTGTGCACCTGCTCAGGCAGCTCTACGAAGGGGGCACAGCTTCAGTGCGGACAGATGACCTCCTCTCAGATAGCTTCCATCCAAGTGCGGGCGTCCGACAGGGATGCATTATATCACCTTTACTTTTTAACGTCTACACCGAACTTGTAATGCGAATCACTCTCGAGGACTGGGACGATGGTGTTGTGATTGGTGGACACAAAATTGCAAACTTGCGGTACGCAGATGACACTACCTTGTTTTCAAGTAACGCAGACCGTATGAAGGAATTGCTTCTCAAAATGGAGCGCGTATGCCGTACGTTTGGGTTAAAGATAAACCGTTCTAAGACCAAAATTATGATTGTAGACCGCGCCAACGACAATTCGCCCGAAGTGACACAGATTGCGAACTGCAACGTGGTTTCGACCTATATATACCTTGGTGCCTTGATCTCAAACAACGGCGGCTGCGTAGATGAAGTAAAAAGACGTATGGCCATAACCAGAACTGCGATGGAGAAGTTGAGAAAAGTGTGGAGGAATCGTAATATCACCAAAGCCACAAAAGTCAAGCTCGTACAAACACTCGTATTCCCCATTTTTCTTTACGCGGCAGAAACGTGGACAGTGCGCGAGTTGGAAAAAGGGAAGATAAATGCTCTAGAAATGTGGTGCTGGAGGAAGATGCTAGGGATATCGTGGACAGAGTTTCGCACCAACGAGTCCATACTCCAAGAGCTCGGCATCAAACAGCGTTTATCGACCGTAGTACAGTCGCGCATACTGCAATACTTTGGACACGTGTCTAGGCGAGATAACAACTCCATTGAGCGGCTGGTAGTACAAGGAAAGGTGGAAGGAATCAGGTCGCGCGGCAGGTCACCAATGCGCTGGACCGACCAAGTGAAATCTGCTGTAGGAATTCGCGTATCAGACTGCGCCAGACAGTCTAGTAACAGGAAGAGATGGCGGGAGATCGTGCGGAAAGCTGTGTCCGCCTCTACCACCAATGTGGACGTCTCAACGTGACCACGACCACTCTGCCAAGAGTGAATCGACAAAGAAGAAGAAGAAAGTTATCATGATAAATGGTAACTGTTTTATCTGGAACCGTTGAGAAGTCTGCACATGCATACTTAAAACAATATATAAATAAGGTATAAGGTAATAATTAATATGTCCCCTTATCATTGTAAAAACATATTATAATTAAAAGATAGCAAGATATACTTACCTAGTTTGTCATAACGGTATTTAAATTCAGTCCGATGAAGGTTTGTGTATAACTTTTTAATATTTACCATAAAGGATTTAACAAATAGCCATAAAATGATAAAATTAGTTCCGTGAGTGCATTACAACTCTGAAGACTTCTATTCCATAAGCCCTTATGAATGCCACAGCGTCCAAAGTTTCAGTGGGCATATACAGAGATACAATCAGCTTTTATCATTTGACGAAGGTCCGGTCGTCTCGGTCTCTTAGACCATATTATCATATTATTATAAAAGGCCGGCAATGCACCTGTAACACCACCGCTTTACAGGTGTGTTAGACGTGAACACATAACAGGTGGCCCGCACGCTCCTATGTTTACTCTACTAAAAAGTAAAAACTGTCGTCAAATCCGTCCTGCTACAGATATTACGAAGAACTAAGAAACGGAACAACACTTTTAACAATTGCTGTTTCGTTTTTGAACATGTATAATACACTAGCTGCACTTCGCGGTTTCACCCGCGTGGCTCCGCTCCTGTTGGTCTGAGCGTGATGTTATATAGCCTATAGCCTTCCTCGATAAATGGGCTATCTAACACCGAAATTCGGACCGATTCGAATTTTTCAAATCGGACCAGTAGTTACTGAGATTAGCGCGTTCAAACAAACAAACAAACTCTTCAGCTTCATAATATTAGTATAGATTACACACTAGATTAAGGACATTAGCTACAACCAGACACAATTTTATTTTTACTACAATTATGCCAAACCGCACAATTCGGCCAAATATCTCGATCGAGCCATTCTAATACGTCTCAGTTTATCCAGTGCCATGATCTAGTTAACAAGTAAGTACTTAATGGCCCAGTGGTTTGCCTCATTTGTGAAGGTTATGCATTCGCTTTTTGTCTCCAATGCAGTTTAGATTACTGCATCTATTTGTATTAAAGGATCGTGATGTCATTTGAGCCTCAACGATAATAAAATGGGAAAGAGATGCTCATCATCATTATGGGTTTGTGACTTTCCTACTTCCGGGATGCTGCGATGGTGTTTTAGACCGTAGTTTACTAAGTAATATGTTTTGAAGTTACGTTTGTTTGGCAGCCTAATCTTAAGAACTACTGATTCGAATTTAAAAATCCTTTAGTTGGATAGTTTTGTAATGAAGGCATTGCAATATGCTAAGGGCATATTTAAAAAGCACAATATGGAATATATGGAATATAATATATATCTTGGGAAATATAAATATAAACAATATTTTTCTTAACTTTTAGTTTCAAACGAGATACGTTATCACCTAGAACAAAAATCATTGCTAATTCAATAATTAATTAGAAGGGATGGAAATCCGGATCCAAGGTCAACAAGTACAATTTATGTCTCAGTGGAAAAACGTTAAATGTGCATAATTCCTTGTAAAATACAATATGTATTACATAAGCAATGGGATATAGGAAATAGTTCTCAAGGTCTTCTAACGACCTGCGCAGGCGCATACCGTGCGAAGCGTGACAATGTTGGATTAAATTGTATTATGTAAAAAAATACTATTCTTTATATCTGTTGCTATAGTTACTTATGCGGTTGTCAAGGCTATGGTTTATTTTGTACCCATGGAATTTTTTACAGCCAAACATTATTGACTATACCTACGTTATACTTTTTAGGGCTGTGAAAAGTTGCTACATCAAGGATTGTTAAAACATTGATGAAAAGTTTAAAGTGCAATTCGCAGTGCATTCAATTAATTTAGGTACGTACTTTATGAAAGATGTGGGTTTAAAAATGGTACAAAAATTTTGAGATCTGTTCTGGAAATATTGATAGAATACGGACTAAAACTAAAAAAATAGATTTAAACCTTCATCAGCGAAGTTCCCTGTGCGTCTTCTTTCTTTATTATCTAATATCTATCTAATATCTAATATCTAATATATATTATAAAGGCGAAAGTTTGTAAGGATGTATGGATGTTTGTTACTCTTTCACGTAAAAACTACTGAAACGATTACAATGAAATTTAGCACACATATAGAGGGTAACTTGGATTAACACATAGGATAGTTTTTATCCCGGAAATCCCACGGGAACGGGAACTATGCGGGTTTTCCTTTGCAAACGCGGGCGAAGCCGCGGGCGGAAATCTAGTATATTATAAAGGCGAAAGTTTATAAGGATGTATGGATGTATGGATGTTTGTTACTCTTTCACGTAAAAACTACTGAACCGATTAAAATGAAATTTAGCACACATATAGAGGGTAACTTGGATTAGCACATAGGCTAGTTTTTATCCCGGAAATCCCACGGGAACGGGAACTATGCGGGTTTTCCTTTGCAAACGTGGGTGAAGCCGCGGGCGGAAATCTAGTATGAGAATAAATTGAAATTGCAAATAAATTATACAAGATTTTTACCTAGACACCAAATCCTACCTATATGAAAGCAAAACAACAGGATAAACCAAACCAATATATTATTTAAGAAATTACCAGAAGTATCTATCGATCTTCTACTGATTTAGATAAAATTTTAACACGCTATAAATATGAACCATTATGTACATATACGGGTATGGGTAGATGACCGATTTATGACTTGCACTGCTTTAATTGATACCAGTTATTTGTTTTTCTTCTCTTATGTTTTTTGTCGTATCACTTACAAAACTATGAACCATGCAGTAAATTCAAACATTGTTGTATGTACTAAAAGCTACAGTTATTTAACATTGACAAGATTAAAGCACGACCGCTTTAAACGGTTATACTTTCAAACTTAAATATAGAACGATAATAAAAACAAATTGACATTCATTGCTGATTCAGTATGATAAAACATTCCTAGACACCTATTAGAAAAGCAATGTACGTCAACTGCTATAAAAAGTAAAGTATTATGATACATAACTATAATGACGCAAAAAGTTAGGAATTCGCAATGTTTCGCAATTAGATAGAGACAAGCGTAAGCATTTAAACAAGAGAGAAAGAAATAAAAAATGAGCATAATGAATGGGTATTAAATTTAATGCACTTTCATAATTAACTAACCGTTAGAAGTGTTTGTTATATACCCTGCTTAATTTATTATTTAGGTTAATCATGTTATAGCGATGTAAAACTTTATGGTGTACTTATATCTAGAGGTGCTTATAAAGCAGCTGTTTTACAAATTGACATAATATACAGCAATAAATACAATCATCATATTGAAGTTGAAACATTTCTGTTTTCTTTAATAAGAAATATTCAAGTTTAATCAGATAATTATGGCACATCATAATGCACTGTATATTGTATGGATTATTTTTTCTGATCTAACTTTACGCCTGAAAATGTTACCCTAGATTTATTCAACTTTGACATTTGCGTCCATCTTTTCTCGATAAAGATTAATTATTATTTGTTAATTGTTCCATGTATTTGTATGTCATGAATAGATAAGGAACCGGTTTATGTAGTCACATCTTTTGTCTTCCTTGCGAATAACAAACGGTGTTTATGCGACTGTGAGCGTTGCTACAAACCTCGTAAGGTTTCGCATCGCAAAATTGTGTTTTAAATAAATGTGAAATTTTGTTTTCTAATAAATAAATAAATAAAATAAATGTAGCAACTACCATCATTACAGAAAGGAATTTTAAGTACCGAGCAAACCTTAAATTTTAAAAGTCAAAATCGATAAGTAAATCCTACATAAAATGGAATTTCAAAAAGGTTTGAAAATAAGTTTGCGTTTACACAATAATTGTTTATGCTTTATACCTACCCAACCTGCATATATTTGGTCCAACCTTTTCGAAAAAATAACATACCTACTATTAGGTATATAAAATGATAAAATCTTTACATCAATTTGGGAGAACGAAGGTGAATTGCAACAAAGTCGTTGACGCTCCTTACATTTTGGTATATTATCTGTGATTTTGGTTTAATGTGACGGTGACAAAAATATTGCAGAATAATAATATATGATATAGGCACAGTATTACAATATTATTTATAGGTAGGTATGTAATAATAATACTTGCATGCACGAGACAAAAATTGTATTACATTTGTTTTGTTTCTAAAAATAGATACGTTTTATATATAAACATTACGGTACAAAAAAACAACGCAGGTGAACTAAGTAATTAACTAAGTATACAAAACAATAGTCTTATTTAGTGGGCGTCACATAACACATTTGTTTTTTTTTTAGAAAATAAAGGCATTGTTCGATAAAATTGGATGTTGACAGCTGTCGCTTTTTATACGTAAAATCAGCCAAGTGCGAGTCGGAATATGATCTCTTTGATTAATTAGGTATATATATTGTATTTTTTATTTTCTAGAAAGTGAAAATTTTGAAAAATACATGTAACATGACGCTTCTTTTTCACTTGTAAATTTAAAATCGCCTTCAAAGGAGGTTCTATTTTACACTATATATTATCTTTATATTGTGTAAGATATTGTGCGTAGGTACTGTTCCTGACCTACTACGCAAAATTACGACTGATGTCCAAAAAACCCAATGTCAACATGAAATTAGGAATGCAAAAGTAAGTATGTATGTATTATTACATTCTGAGGTATTAGTTATGTACAAGCAATGCACATATACATAACTACACGATTGCTAATGTAATTTTGCAGGCGTGAGTTTTTTTTAAGATGTTTTCTATGATAGTGTTTATTTAAAACAATATGATATTTTGATTACCTATTTATTATGCAAATAGATATTCATGTAAATGTTAAAAACTATTTTTTTTATTTTTTAAACAAACTCAAACTCAAACTCAAACTCAAACATTTATTTATTCAATTAGACTACTTTTAGTAGCACTTTCGAATCGTCATTACATAAGTATTTTTAACATTTACCACCGATTCGGAAAGCAGTATCTATGGAG
>CAJQZN010009737.1:0-18533 GCA_907164685.1 Colias eurytheme | reverse complement strand
AAATGAATCGCAAAATGTGTTGGTAAGCGCATAACTCGAGAACGGCTCAACCGATTTCGATAATTCTTTTTTTAATATATTCCTTGAAGTACGAGGATGGTTCTTATGTAGAGAAAACATAAACATGTACCACGGGCGAAGCCGGGGCGGACCGCTAGTCTATAATATAAAAATGAATCCCAAAATGTGTTGGTAAGCGCATAACTCGAGAACGGCTGAACCGATTTCGATAATTCTTTTTTTATTATATTCCTTGAAGTACGAGGATGGTTCTTATCTAGAGAAAACGTAAATATGTACCACGGGCGAAGCCGGGGCGGACCGCTAGTTTATTATATTATTATTTAGCAGTCGGGAAATCTACTAATTCAAAATCAAACAGAAAGAGTTTATTTTTTATTCTTTCACAACAAAAACGTATGAAAATTAAAAACTTTTCCACACAATTATACTCGGCGTAAACGTGCTTATACATAATGAATAACAGAAATATATTGAGCATGGCGTATTAAATTAAGATCACGTCTATACGACTTGTGTGGCCAGAATCTATAATGTCTCAAACATTTTATAGTCTGTGGTACGCTTCGAAATAAATTGCTGGCAATGTTTGGCTCTTTCGGTAAGGGGGGGAATTAGTTGTTTTATTTTGGTACTCGATAAATTTAATCTGTGTCTTGTTGGGTTTGATTTAGCGCAGTTTTCTTTGGGACGGAGAGTAAAACTTGTCACGTTAAACTTACTAATGTACCTATTTATACATCTTGATACCTACCATTGAGATAATATTAATATGGAGACGACACCGCCTACATCACTTATGTTCCACTCAACATACGCCATGTGTCGTATGTTGAGCGGTTTTTTTTAATGGTTTTAAAGTGAATCGCATCAAATATGCCTTCGTGTGTGTTACGATATTGCACAAATAATACAAATAATACGGAAAAGTGCAAAGGAATAACTTTCATCGGTAAGTACCTAACTAGATAATAATTTTTAAAACTTAGTTAGAGCAAAAAAATGGCGGACAGATTTTGTTCGTGGTGTCTCCTCCATACGTAGTAATATTATCTCAATGATACCTACTAACATTTTAAAGTAGAGATTAGTTTTTATGTTTATTATTAATATTTATAGTTTATTTTTCTACAACGGCCATTTTAAACATCTAATTAAGACGAGTGTCTGCTTTTGACTGCTGAATCAAATTCTACAAATGTTGTATTTAATATCATTTATACAAATATAACTTGCAATATAATTATCAATTATTAAATAATGTGAATAATTATTCATACAACTATGTGGCACGAACATTAAAAATAACAAAACAGCCCCCCTAGACAAGTGGCTTTCCATTAGCGTAAAGTTCAATAGAATAGATTAAGAATGTATGAGATTGACGTTTGATTACGACGACGACGACGATTGATTACGTCAATCTCATACATTCATAATCTATTCTATTGAACTTTACGCTAATAGAAAGCCACTTGTCTAGGGGGGCAGGAATAATCTACATAACCTCAAATTCCGCGCGTAACCCTGAAAAAAGCGCGCGAATTTTACATGTCATCCACCTCATTTCCTCCCATCGCAATGTTCCTTTGTTAATTTGCATTCAAAATGGACTCCCTCTCTAGACAGTGATATTTGCTGAGAGACGATGTATAAATCATGAGTGTCGAATGAAATGTGGACACGGTGTGGATTAGCGGAAAATATTCTTGTTTAGTTTGCGGTGACGTGTTTAGGAATGATTTTTGGAGGTGTAGAGTTTTCTTATATAAAAAAGTTCGTTTGTATAGATTGAACTAGCTTCGCTCCAGTTGGTCTTAGCGTAATGATATATAGCCTAAAGCCTTCCTCGATAAATGGGCTATCTAATACCGAAATAATTTTTCAAATCGGACCAGTTCCTGACATTTGCGCGTTCAAACAAAAAACCAAACTCTTCAGCTTTATAATATTAGTGTAGATTAATTACTAGCTTTCCACCCGAGGCTTCGCCCGCGTAGTAAAACCCGCATAGCTCACGTTTCCGTGGTATTTTCAGCATAAAAATTATCCTTTGTTTATTTAACATAGGCGATTTTCCTTTACCGATGCATACTTAAGTATATTTTATTAAGCATAAATAATTACTATTTTAATTTATTACCTACGTAATATTTATATTATTAATATTATAATAATAAGTGAAGTGAATATCAAAAGGATCATTTCTAGCTAGCGAATGCAAGCTTGTGTTCCAAGAAAGCTCTTACAAGCCGGTAGAAAGCAAATTAAATTAAATTAAAATCACTACATAGTATAAAACAAAGTCGTTTTCTCTGTCCCTATGTCCCTTTGTATGCTTAAATCTGTAAAACTACGCAACGGATTTTGATGCGTTTTTTTAAAAAAGATAGAATGATTCAAGAGGAAGGTTTTAATATATGTATAATTTAATAGGTTTTAGTCTTTTAGACACAGTGGGCGAAGCCGCGGGCGATAAGCTAGTTATTTATATGATAATAATTAATTTTCAAATTGTTTAATATTTACATAAAATTAAATGAAATACTCTTAATTTCTCTTAGCAGATGAGAAAAGGAAAAAACTCGCATAGCAAGCCATTTTATTCCTTGTAAAAATGTAATTCTTAAAACACTTTTTAACAAATACCACGACGAGATTATTATAAACGACCCCCACGACTTAGGTTTTATTTTAAAAGCAGATGGCTTAAGAAATTCATCACAAAATGAAACAACAAAGGGGGACATTAGCGCGGTTCCTCAAAAATTAAAGTAATTATTTTTCACAATAAATAAGCCCGCTTTATCTTCGGCATCCGGCGAAAAACAATTTCGCCAAATACAATGCTTCTGGAAGTTTCTACTCAATTTGCTGGGCCCGAGAATATTGTCCATTATTCATTATTTACTTATAATAACCTGGGTGACCATATTTTTGGTACTTTGTAACAAAAACACATTCTCTATTTATTAAGTTTCATAAAACAGCAGAACTTATACTATAAACTGTACTAATCTTAATTACTAGCTGTGCCCCGCGGTTTTACCCGCTGTACTCCCCTGATGTCTTAGCGTGATCATATAGCCTATAACCGTCCTCGATAAATGGGCTATCTAACAACGAAATAATTTTTCAAATCGGACCAGTAGTTCCTGAGATTAGCGCGTTCAAACAAACAAACTCATCAGCTTTATAATATTAGTATAGATTTTACGCAAACAGCTTCCTTGGTAACGGAGTACCGTTAGTAATAAGTGGTAATAACTTTTAGTATTTACTCTCTAGTACGTACAGCAAGCCTAGCCTAGGGTTTGATTCCCAGCGGAGACTAATAGCAAAACCTCGGTCTGGCAAGACATAGAAAGTCTGACCTACTTATAAAGTAAATCGTTTAGTGAAACAGATGTAGGTATATAGGGCATTAGGAGAATTACGGATGTGGGGTAATTTTGTAAAATTGTGAATACTTCAGAGCATCGTTTTATTGTAAGTGTCGTGAAGGTATTGTTATGCCTAAAATGGCTAGCTTTGCCCCGCGGTTTTACGCGCATTGCTCCGTTCCAATTGGTGATGATATTTAGCCCAACTATTTTATTCATAAATGGACTATCTAACAGTGAAATTATTTTTAATATCGGACTCGTGGTTCCTGATATTAGCAATCAAACAAACTCTTCAGCCTTATAATTAGCATTTATTTTTGTTTAATCAATAACTAAATTCACACAAAATTTCATAATTTGTATATTCCCGTAATTTGGAATTACCCCAAAGCACATTAACATAATATATTATGTCCCATACCCCACAAAGGGGACAAGAGATAGTACCCTATGTTAAAAAGTATCACATATAATAAAATACTTTACTATAATCCATACTAATATTATAAATGCGAAAGTAACTCTGTCTGTCTGTCTGTTACTCAATCACGCCTAAACTACTGAACCAATTTGCATGAAATTTGGTATGGAGATATTTTGATACCCGAGAAAGGACATAGGCTACTTTTTATTGCGAAATATGTACCACGGGCGAAGCCGGGGCGCACCTCTAGTACAGAATAAAGAGGTATTGACACCTCATATGTTATCATCCATCAAGCTGTTTACGCTGTTTCAAAGAAATTGACTGCATAATATTGTTATTCATCCCATCATGGAAGAACTAATTAATTATCTTTCAGGATTAAAACTAAAACTCGTCTTGTTTTTTTTTATTATTATAATATTGATGTAAGTACATAATATAATCATTTCATTTCAACGGCGCAACGACCCGAAGAGGCCAAGAGCCTCCGACACCAAAAGTTCCCAGGTTTCGTGCCTTAGCGCCCTGGTGTTGAGGTCTTCTACTTGAAGGATGTCCAGATCTTTTTGGACATCAAGTACATAATATAAATTAATACAATTTAGTAGTTTAGTATTTAGTAGATAGGCTAATAACTATCGAAAAATTCTGCTATAAAGTAATTTAAAACTTTACACACAACATACCCTATTAATTAGGATACGTTACAAGGTAAAGGGAAGAAGAATATATTATGTAAAAAAATCAAGTGTTAGCTTCAAAAACTCATTCTCAAAACAGACGCAGCCACATGCATTAGCTAGCTAAATAGAAACGAAAATGTACCTTTTATTTCTTTTACGAGTCGGGCGACTCTCGTTAGTTCGCTCTGCTGATGCAAGGAGATTCGATCGTAACGATAATCATTTATTTAAATTCCTTTAGTTTGTTTCAATTGTTGGTGAAGTACTGTGCGAATTGTTCCTGTTGACTCCACTGTGTAGAGTTTAAAGTTGAATGAGTTTAAACTTTGGTTGTATTATTACGTGCCTATAGGTACTGTATAAATTTTTGAGTTACGTAATAAATGTATGATCACACATCTCTACACCATACCCTAAAGTATTTTTATTCATGCAAGCATTAAATGAAAAGCTTTGTGACAGTATGGGAATGTTGCATAACATCTGTTTACAATTTTCTTTTTGGGTAAGTAGATAAATCAAACTATTTTTCATATGTACCACGGGCGAAGCCGGGGCGGACCGCTAGTATTACTATAAGAATATTCTTGTCCCTAAAAATACCCACAACATGGTCAATCTCTACTGGAATTAATCAAAGCCTATATCGCCTAATTTCCTCAGCCATTAGTGGCACATTAACATCATTTCTTTGTATAATATTGCTCATCATTGCCAATTCAACTGCTTTTTACTTGGACAGCTTTGGACACTGAGACTAGTCATCAATCTTTATTATTTGTTTAAGAAAACATTTATGTTGTATTATAATTATTATAATCCTATGTCGCATAATGACTTGATTAAACCAAACATGGTCCCTTCTCATGCAGCGTAATCAATCTTCAATCCTTTCTTCTTTAATATTTAATACTTAAGTAATTAGAAAGTACGTGTTAATATTATGGGTATGAACTCGTTATGGGAACACTGTATTCTGAAATAAATCTAATAAATAGTATATCAGAGCTTCAGAAAAGAGAACAATATCGAGATTTAAAAATTATGCCATTCTTTTTAAGTCCTGAATTTAGTTACTATATATAGAAGGAATTCGTCTACAATAAATTGATTTAGTAATTGTGGCAATGCGGTCTTGGTCCGGTCGAAATTCGACCATCAAATAAACAATTCAAAGCATTCGCACACGACACAAGCTCATAATAATCACGTATCAACTCAAAACGTTTCTGCAATCGTGTTGGAAAATGTATTCGGAACGTGTGGAATGTACTACGAAAACAATGTAATATGGTATCATTAATATGCAGAGAGAATAAATAAATATACAAATGCAATAGTTTCAATATCATGATAACCAAATTTCACTTTTTAAGTTTTTACGGCATTAGCAAATACCACAGATTTGTATTTGAGAATTAATTTTCTCCTCTGAAGAAATTATAAAATAATTACCAATTATCAGTTCACATATAAATGTATAGAGCAAGCTCTATATGTAAAAAATAACTAACAAAATTACTAGCATATTATCTAAAAATTAAAACAACGCATCAATTCAAAAATTCATAAACGCATTCGAATAATTTAAAAACCGTTAACCGTCATTTAATTTAAATTTTAAACTGTTAACCGTTTGGAATTCTCTATTCAATTTTGGGTACATGTCCTCACTACATTTCAGTAGATTCATATTCAGTGTTGCCCGCAATAGGTTTTAGAATCAACCCATCTTTCTATCATGTGCACGGGGATGGAACGAATACATCTATTTTTGTGTAGTGTTGCCAGGTTTTCGTGTTGGTGGATTATTTTGTTTAGTAAAAAGATTATAGAAAAATTGAGATCAAATGCGGCAATTTTTAATTCGGTAGAGGATTATTGTTTCTGATTTAGAAATGTATGGTAGTCCTTGTTAAAAATTACATGAATAAAACCAGCCAAAAGCTTGTACATTGTAGTGGCAGTTGTGTTGGATTTTTTTGAGATTATCCATTGTCTGTTAGACAAACATTAGGTACTAAAGATTATTATTGTAGCATGATAAAAGTGAAGTCCCATGTCCCCTAGTGGGGTAAGGGGCAGATGCATAATGCATCTGTTTCACTGATCGATTTTCTTTAGGGACAAGTAGGTGATCAGCCTTCTATGTCCTGCCAGACCGAGACATTTTTTTTCTTCGTCTCCACCGGGAATCGAACCCAGGACCCCTCGGTTCTACGCTCACGCGTCAACCACTGTACCAAGGAGGCGGTCAACAGTATAGCATGATAACAAGAATAAAAACACATATACAGGGTGTCCCACTATTGGTATACTAAGCGCGAAGGGACTTGTAGTTTTGCATACACTGATCACGAAAAAAATACAACAAAATACAACAACAAAATTACGCCAAAAAATTTTTGCTTAATTTTTCCTTAAAATCCATGTTTTCGTCTCTAGCTTCGCGCAGCCGGCATATAACGCTTCGCTAATGTGAGCATTTTGTCTATGAAAACATAATCTTAAACGATAGCTCACGTGCGGGTAGCAAAGTTGAGCGGGTTGCTTGTTAGGGGTGTACACATAGAGTTTTAAGAATTCATCTATTTGTCAAAGAAATTCGTCTGGAATTTTATAAGTATTTTTTACGTACTCAGCGTATGCAAAACTATAACCTCCTTGGGGCTTAGCCGTATACCGTTGCTGGGACACCCTGTATAATAATAATCGCTCGACGTTCTCTATAAATGTTATGGGGAATATTATTTATTTATCTATCAAATATTAATAACCTCAGCCCCATTCACGGCCATAAATTTCTTCCTATTGTCTAGCCTACTAGTCTTGTAGCAAATCGAAGATTGTGACTTTTACCAGAATCATACTATTTAGATACATTATTTCTATTCATTTACTAGCGGTCCGCCCCGGCTTCGCCCGTGGTACATATTTACGTTTTCTCTACATAAAAACCATCCTCGTACTTGAAGGAATATAATAAAAACAGAATTATCGAAATCGGTTCAGCCGTTCTCGAGTTATGCGCTTACCAACACATTTTGCGATTCATTTTTATATATAAGAAGATTATAAAGCATAAACCACTGGCTGGACACAGCCAGTCTGCTAACTATTATAATAAAAAAAATACTATTTTTTTGTACTATGTTTAGTTTTCAACAATTCACAAGTTTATTTTTTTTCAGGATTTTCCTAGCTAGGAAGACAGAGCCACACTATAATTGTGCTGTGTTAATTTTTGTACTCAATAAAGATATTATGTATTTTAATTTTATTTTTATATTTTATTAATTTCAAGAAATGTAAACTCAAAAGTGTAATATGTTTTACGGTTATAATATAAAAAAAAACATCTATACATAAAGCAGATGTCCAACTTCATTATAATTCTCTTTACAATCAACTAGGTTAGTGGTTACACATAATTTCAGTAAACACAATTTGTCCCACCTCCAAGTGTCCTCTTATTCCCACGAACCCACGTCACCCTACACTACAAATCTGCTGAATCTTTTCCCATTTTGCACAGCGGTAGCAGTGTCGATTTTAAAGGCCAATATCAATCTTTTTCCACTTTATGGCCACCGTTTCGTTTTCAGATAAAGTGGCGATATTTATTTACTACTCGCATTTTCAACGACTCTTGATTACTGTTCATTTAAAGTTGAAAATGTTTATAACAGTTCTATATGTACCTATCCATATGTTGAGTGCTAAATTTAATACTTTTGTAGTGACTTGATGAGCGATTAAAATTACATGATACATTTGAATTATATATTGCACGTTTTATAAACTAGATTACTTACTTAAGATTACGTCTTATACACATTTGGCTATCCTGTATCGTGGGCACTGAGATTATAAAAAAAAAGAATTTGTCTATCAGTAAATTATAAATTATGTTGATTATGTGATATATAATATGCCTACGATTGTCGATTACGACTTGACCATTGCTCCAATCTGTAAAGAAACTTCAAAATAACTTTTTAGAATTTATAACAAAAGATTCAATGTGATTAAAATCATGTTTACAGTGTAATATAAATATAAAGATGTCTGTGGACTGCTTACTTTTTCCTAAAGATCTATAAGACAATAAGCTGTAATATTATTTTTTCAGGGAGAAGAAGCGTACGAATTTATTATTAACTAGCTTCCGCCCGCGACTCCGTCCGCGCGGATGTCGGTCTTCGCGTGGATGGTCTCCATTTTGATTAACTCTGACAATGACATCTTATAAATATCTATTGGACCCAAATACGGCTAGGCCTATAATAATACGCAACGTGTGTTCGCGGTTCTACAGAACAACGTCTATGGATAAAACTGAAATATTAAGATTAATTTTTTTTCTACGTATTTTTCCAGGATAAAAAGTAACCTATTTTACGCCCAGGATAATAAGGTATAATTATACCAAGTTTCATCGAAATCGAACCGTTAGTTTTCACGTGATGTCTTCACATACAGACAGACAGACAGACAAAAAATTTTTTAATCACATATTTGGGTTTGGTATCGATCCAGTAACACCCCCTGCTATTTATTTTTTCAATATTTTCAATGTACAGAATTGACCCTTCTACAGATTTATTATACATATGTATAGATTTTTACTTTGTATAATATTTCATCAAGAACTCAATTTTTTTTTTATTATTAAGAATCTTGAAACGTGTTTTCAAGTCACTATAATTGAGTACTTTTAAATAGTAATGTTCTCCTTAAACGCGATAATGTAACAAGTTCGTCTAGAACTCAATACAAACTAATTACTCAAAATACAGAAGCGATTGTGTATTCAAAAGCGTTGGGAGCGTCATTAGTTCGGATTTTAATATTTATTTATGCAAAACTTGCACAATAGTTGTCGTGAACTGAATTCGATCGATACACAGTGTTTATTTACCTAGATGAACGGATTGACAGATGATTTTCATTGATTTCAAAATTTCGTGTTTCGTGTTTCAAAATTTCGTGTTATTTCTAAAAATAATTATCTTTAGAAATGACACGCGAGGCCGGGTTAAATATTAATTTGAATGTAATAAGGATGCTACCTAATCGCTGTAGGTAGTTGATAACAAATCGCAGCTCGTCAACGACTATTAGCAGAGTTAGAATTAAATCTATCTGTTCAAGGTGGATCAAAATCGAATCTAGTGTGCCAACGTATCACCCTTATTTATTTTCATTTACTAAAATACTTTCTAAACAAATAGAGTACCTACTCCCACTTCTGACACAACCGAGCCAGTTAAAATATAAAAAAAACTTACGTCTCAAAAAATGCTTTACTCAAAAGGCATTACTATTAAAACTATTAAAATTTATTTTCTCAGTAAAAGATGTGAAAAATAACTTCAATCAAAATGTTACCAATTCAAGAGCGATCAGAAATTAAAGTAATTTTCAATTTTTCTTTATACGACGATGAAGATAACCTGCAACCATCTGCCAACCCGCACTTAGCCACCATGAACTAGTTGAACAAATACATTTTTGAGTTTGAGTTTGAAATGTTAAAGCATAATACAACTGCACACAGCATTCTGCTCGTTTTCGACGAGTTTACACAAACTTAGTTATGTTAACTTTGATTGAATTTGCTGGTAAAGCGATAGTCTGAATGTTGAATATTAACAGGAGTTTCGTAAATTATTTAGTAAAGATAATATTGGAAGACTGTCTGTTATGTTATGACGTGTAGAAAGAAAAATAGAACATATTGCTGTAGACGTTGATAATAGGTGGCAAGATATGAAAGGAACAAGGAAGTAATTATATTATAATGTCTCCGGTACTCCGAAGCAGTTGACTGAAAGAAAAGTGTAAGTATAGGTATTGTTTTAATTTTGTGTTGCTCTTTTTACTCTACTTTATTACACAAATGCGAAAAACACTGGTTTATGTTTTTCGAGTGTACCTATATTATGTATGAGTATATTTCTTTGGTACGCCCTACAGCCTGATTTTGACTTATAAGCTGCCGTTATAATCGTAGAATAGTGGTAGTGTCATACATACTTTACATATGTTTTAATAATAATAATTCTCTTCTTTAAAGCTTAGCGAGGCTGTTGTCTCTGTGTTCTATCTATTTGCTACCTACATAATATTATTTCCGCTCAAAAAGTCCTACCCTAATCATATTTAATACAGTTACTAGTTATTTAAACCTTTATTACCTACTAGCTGTGCTCCGCGGATTCACCCACATTGGTCCGTTACTTTTAATGTTAGCGTGATGATATATAGCCACAGACATACATTTATATAGCCTATAGCCCTCCTCGATAAATGGGCTATCTAACACCGAAAGAATTTTTCTAATCGTACCCGTACTTCCTGAGATTAGCGCGTTCAAACAAACTCTTCAGCTTTATAATATTGTGGTAACGTCATGTTTACCGCCGTGTGAACACTGACAGGTACATTGGATACCCATTATGTGGCTGACGATGCATTAACATCAATACTGAGTTTATTAGCGGCTCGGTTAATCTGTAGGGAGTCGGATTGATGGATGAATATTGGAAATGATTATAAATTATAATTGAAAAAGAACTGTTTAATAATTAAGTAATTGTTAATGCTTGATTTTTTGTTATCACACAAAATAGCCTTTTACTGTATCTTATAATTAAAATATATTTTTCAAGACATAGATAGATAGTACTATTATCACTTGTAGCGACTACATTTCCGCACATATCAGCTGTATATTGTCAAATAGGTACCTAAATAAGATTTTTTTATTGGGAATACGGAAGCGCTTGACCACAATCTCGCCGCTGAGATGTGGTCTAAGATGGAACGCGTTTCCCTCACTTTTACTCTACGAAATAAACACGTATTAAACATCTTTAATATATATAAATCTCGTGTCACAATGTTTGTCCTCAATGGACTCCTAAACCACTTAACCGATTATAATAAAATTCGCACACCATGTGCAGTTCGATCCAACTTGAGAGATAGGATAGTTTAAGCATGTAGGTACCACGGGCGAAGCCGGGGCGAACCACTACTAGTATATAAATCAATATTGTAAATATAATAAACCAGACGTTATAACACTTTGTCTCGTTATTTTATTGACATAACACAAACTGGCAAATCACTCTATTTTGTGTGTAATTGTGTATCCCCTTTTTAGTTCAACTAATTATAAAAGCGTATGCACTTTTTTAAAACTGATATTAATATAATACCCATAGTTGAGATGAATATAAATATATTTCTCATAAATCGCACAAGTGAAAGTGTAATCCGTTGCAGTTCAGGATATGAAAATGTAACTGTATAATGCCTTCACAAAAGCACTAAGCTGATTTTGACGTAATTAAATATCCCAATACTTTATCAGCATAAAACAGGCTTCTCATAAAGCGAAATGCGTTAAATTATTATCATCCATAATGTAATGTTGTTTTTTCTCTTCTCGCTGTTGAGTTTACAATTAAAAATTGTCAGTTTGTGTAATTTATATTTGCATGTTGTGAATACCTATAATTGTTTGTTACATTTAGAAGAATACAATAAGTCTGTAATTAATAATTAATGAAACAATGTAAACAAACGTTGGTATTTCTAATAAATAAATAAATAAATAAATCCATACTTCACTTTACCACATTAAAACAATGGCCTACGCCGCTTCTGCCCGTCTGTTTGCGATAAACTGAATTTTTACACCAAAACTTTCATTTGGTTTTCACCAATGGAAAGCATTTTGCTCCAGGCAGATATTATAAATGTGATAGTCTATCTGTCTGTTCCACTTTCACGGCTAAACCACTGCCCTCATTTGGATGAAATTTGACATGAAAATAGTTGAAGACCCAGGCTGAAACATAGCTTGCTATTTCTTGAAAAATCACCCCTTAATAATCAAATAGATGAGAAACCGAGGAGCACTGCTAGCTATACTATAACAATTAACAATGATTATATTCGATCAATCAAGTAAATAATTTCCATACACCATATTATTATTATAGTCAAAGCATTGATACAATATTGATATTATTATACGTAATGTTTGTTAACAGCCCGTCTAACGTCGAACCGAGATAATAGCAGATGCTTCAGTAAACAGGACTATTGTTGACAAGTGTAGGAAATGAATGCGGGAAGTTTGGCCTGTTATTGTGATTAATATCTTGATTATGTTTATTGTAGATTATCTTAATAGTGTATTTCGTTATCTATTTAATAATAAATAAATATTCAGGACAATTTTCATAGACGGCAAGATCTGATCCCATACTAAGCTTTCGCTTGTGTTATGGAAACCAGATGGTTGTTAAACATACATAAATAATTTTAAATAAATACTTATATAGATAATTAACACCCAGACGCAGAGCAAACATCTATGTTCATCACAGAAATATTTGCCCCGGGTGGGAATCGAACCCACGACCTCTCGCTTGAAGGCAGGGCCACTACCAACCAAGCCAACCAGTCAGTCGAATTTATCTATTTATTAACTTGATATGAATAAATTAATTATTTGTCTGATTTTATTAACCGAAAATATTGTGTGTTCTCTGACGGAATCTGCATTCTATAGAATATAGACTAATCTAGAAGACAGAAAGAAAAGTTTAATTTAGTTTATAAATCTACAGTAATAATAATATACAGTAGAATGTGAATTATCTATATCTATGTTGTCGGCCTTATATAAATAGCATTTTTGCATCAAATTCATATAGTTAATTTATGGATGTTTTAAGTCTGAAAAAATTATTATACCTTCAAAAATAACTTTACTTTCTATCGGATTAATGAAATTCTACGAAAAACATACTTTTGCCTTTGAAAATACATTAAAAAAACATACAGAAAAACTCATTTAAAAAATTCATCATCATATAAAATAACAGGTAGGTATACTGAAATCGAACCAACGACCCCACCCTTCCTTGTAATTTCTAATCAACGTCGATATTACAGTTCAAGAGCCAGTAACTCCATTTGCACGTCTTGTTCCAGCAATTACTTAGTTTTCTATTTGTTAGCACTCGCAGTAAGGATAGCGTGTTTAATACAATACCTACTGTTTAACATACAACTTATAGGCAAAAGCTTCGATGTTTCCACAACTTAAACAGATATATAGTATTATCTAGTTTTATAATCCACTTATTAATAGTTTTTAATAATAATTTATATTATAAATTTTAACATAATAATAAATATATACATTCACATTATTTCACATTATCATTAGAAATATTATTTTTATGTTGGGCATCGGTGGTTTATTCAACAAACGTAGATATATATAATTTTATATTAATTTATCATTTAATTAAATATAATATATAATTAATATGATCTACGGAAATCTCTATACCTTATATCGTTTAGAGCTAGTTATAATGCGATAATATTAACATGAATTCCACAATCAACTAAATTATCGACCATTTCATTGCCGTGGCAAGGATTGTAGTAATTAAAAATGCTCAATCTATGGCCATTCTTGGAACAAGGGAAATTCGATAAAATCACTCAAGGACGCAGTTACTTCCTTGAATGTTCTTGAAAGATTTATTTTTTATTTTTTCTTGGTTGGTAAAGAAAAAGTAAAAACTAAAGTCAATAAACTAAAGTTAAAAAAACTAAACTAAAGCCAGAGGTCGTGGGTTCGATTCCCACCCGGGGCAAATATTTGTGTGATGAACATCGATGTTTGCTCTGTGTCTGGGTGTTGTATTTATTTAAAATTAAATGTGTATGTTTATCAGCCATCTGGTTTCCATAACACAAGCAAAAGCTTAGTAGGGGATCAAATCGTGCCGTGTGTGAAAAATGTCTTGAAATATTTATTTATAGGTAATTTTCTTAAGTAGGTATTTGTCGAAAATCTTTTTATGTATTTTTTATTAGCGATGTTGGCATCTACGAGTATCACTAAAAATATTCATTTAAGTGGGCTTAATTTCTATTTATACTATTATAATATTATTCTATAGCACTCGTGCGAAATCGAAATAGAATTTATCTTGTTTGTTAACATTATATTTTAAACATAATTTATGTACCTATCATATTTAAATCTAAAAATCAAAAAATTCATCGTAGAAATCAAAAAATTCATCGTAGATATCCAAATTGATGACCTAATAACATTTATTGGAACAATATAAAAAGGTATAAAAATAAATATGCATTTAATTTTACCTATTTTTCCCGACAATACAATTATCCCTTATCCGTCTATGTGACGCTCTTTGGACAGTTACATTAAATATCAAAGTCGTTACGATTTGTATGAAGCCTTTGACTTCTCGCTTTAACAAAATTTCAATCCTATCCCGAGGCAATAAGGTCCATTTAACCGTAACCCGACCTTTCATAAAAGGGATAGGTTAATCGTATAGGATTAATCCTTTATCGATTTCTGATATCGGCAGATGACAAGAATATGTTTTATTTTCGCCTTTGTGCACACAGTACGTGTGTGAATGACTCCATCGTTTTGGATAACCAAATGGTTATAATATGGCCTATGCATTAAAAGCCAGATGTTAAAAATGAAAGTTCTAGAACTAAGCTATACATTGAAGTAGGAGAGTCAATCAACTGAATTGTTAATAATACTATCTATTATATAATAATATATAATAATCTATTATATATCTTATATATAAAATTCTCGTGTCACAATGTTAGTCTGCATACTCCTCCGAAACGGGTGGACCGATTCTCATGAAATTTTCTGTGCATATCGGGTAAGTCTGAGAATCGGCCAACATCTATTTTTCATATGTACCACGGGCGAAGCCGGGGCGGGCCGCTAGTAATATTATACGACTGACCGGTTGTCTTGGTTGGTAGTGGCCCTGCCTTCCAAGGTCCAGAGGTCGTGAGTTCGATTCCCACCCGGGGCAAATATTTGTGGGATGAACATAGATGTTTGCTCTGTGTCTGGGTGTTGATTATCTATATAAGTATTTATTTAAAATTATATATGTATGTTTTTCAGCCATCTGGTTTCCATAACACAAGCGAAAGCTTTATAGTATGGGATCAGATCGTGCCGTGTGTGAAAATTGTCCTGAAATATTTATTTATTTAATTATTTATTTGGTAACAACAGCGAACAAGAGTACATTTGCATCAGTGATTGAACTAGGATAACTTTCGATATTTTCAACTAGAGAGCCTCAGATACTTCTATGGAGATAATTAAAATTTTATAGATCGAACTAAAAGATTTCCTAAGAGTGTTTTCACCGAAGTAAATCAATGAATGCTTAAGTCCATTCTGAACAAGCCCACATAATTCATCTGCTACCAAGTTCATATCTCATTGCTTTTATATCCACTTAAATCGGAATATTTCGTACAAGAATCACGCTCGCTATCCCATACAAAATTTACATTCATACATATCCGAGTCATAACGTTTTTACCGGCCCCATAAGTCTTAAAACTGGGATTGCAAATCCAAGTGTAATGAAGATCTGAATAGTTAATATAAGACAGTTTTATTGCTATAAAACTGCTTCTCCCGAGGTATTTGCTATTCTGATGTTTAATGGAGAATATCGGACTTGGCTTGGGACTATTTTAATTTGAATTCTTAGATCTATTTCTTTAACAATTTCTAGCCATGCTTTTTCTTATAGCAGAGGTGTGGCAGGATTTGTTACCTAAAACTTAGGACAACTAAATAGTAGTTGCGACAAATGTCGCAAATAAAGGAAAGTCAAGAAAATAATTGAATATCAAACAGACATTGTTTTTGTTAATAACACGAATAGATTAGAAATTTAAAAAAAAGGTATCTGGTGGTACATATTTAAAAGTAAATCACTAGATATATCAAGTGTGGTCACAGGCACACTATACTCCAACATTTAGATTTTTTATAATAGATATTCACTAGATGTTGGATAGATGTTGCATAAAAAGTAAATTAATTGTATTATGACGTATATACCTACATTTATTTATTTACCTTCTTTATTGTTCTGCCAACAAAAAAATTACAAATAGAAAACTTATGCTAAAGAAGCCACAGCACAGATGGCGGCCTTATCACTTATGAGTGATTTCTTCTAGGCAAACAACTAAAGATTTAAACATTGTGGTTAGTACTCATTAGAGACCATATTGTCTTGCTGTATAATATATATTTTAGTTGGACAAATTTTGCTCTTCTCAAATCTCAACATCTTTTAAGAATCCTAGACTTAATATCAAGAATTCTAGGTACTCGTCTATAAAACAGTCTTTACCAGACAGATCTAAAATTAATATTTTAATATCCACGCTAGGTGTCGTAACTAATTAAAATTTCCTACAGTTCTTACAAGAAATGTTGACTACCTCTTCAGATGTCGCAACTACTTCGCAAATGGCGTTGTTATAAAATACTTTATGACGAAATTTTGGACGATTAAATTTACATTCGAAATGCGTTCTGCAACATTATTTATGCCCTTTAAATTATTCTACTTTTATATCTTTCGGAAATAATTATTGTTGAATTTGTTTTTAATGAAAATGTTTATTTACATCGTGGATTCGTTAATGTATTTGCTAGACAAGTAAAAAATTATTGAAAATATTAATGGGAAGTCGTCAAATTGCTTTGACAAACATGCAAAAATAGATGTAGTATTTAATTAAAATTATTTAAAATTATTTAAAATTGTTTTATAAACAATATAATATTATGATGATGGAATTGGGTAGGTAACTTTGAGAAATACCTAACAAATAACTTAGTAATTATGTAGAAAATTTATCGAGTTCTTATATCATGGCATGTATGGCAATTATCATTATATTGAAATCTGCTGTTTCTTTTTGTAGGTGAACACAAAATTTCTCAATTGGAAGTGTTAACAATATTATTGTTTTTATAACGCAGTCTTTTTACATATATAGATATAATGACATACATATAGACACAAATTGCTGAATTAGGTATAGTAATAGAGATACAGACAGATACACCGAAAGTTCTCTGTAGATATTCATATTTCATGTAGGTATAATCTGTGATACCTCCTTCCACAGACTATATTATTAACATTGACCATTCGACTATGTACTTATAGTAACGTATTCATTTTAATACCTATCAGTAGAACTAAGATTGCGCTTGTTCTATAAAAACAAAGGGCAATAAGCTGAAACAGGGCTGTCGAAGCGTCGTTTTATTTCGTACATTTTGAATTCATTAAGTCAGCCTTTTTAATTTGGCGGCTCGATGTATTCCCACTGTGGGTTACCCGTGGATTACTGCTAAATTGGTTTTTCTGAACAATGTGTTCAGGGTTCTGTCTACAGTATTTTTTGGTAGAGCAAACAAAGCGAACCGTAATGTACTAAAAATATATTCATATGTCATATTAATTATTATATTAATAATCAGTAACTATTTTATTAAATTTTGTATGTCTTTTGAATAGGTACGCTTTGTTGAAAAGACCGATTTGAACGAATTGTGAAAAATATATAAGAAACATCTATTGTCAATAAAGTTACATTCAGTGCAATATATCACAAATAAATAAATAAATGATAACGTCGTTTTACTTACCTACCTGTTTATACATTCCCAAAAGAACGGTATAACGAGTTTTCAGATAAAAATTCGCCTATGTACCACGGAATAGAATATATTATTGTGTAAGTGAAATAATTCTCTAGTCTGATATGTTCTCTAGTTTTAAAGCGTTCAAATGTGAAACTTTAAAGAGAATATAAAAAAATCGTCTTCTCAACTGTCCCAATAGATGTTTTTGGTAACTTGGTAACTTGTACTCGTATATAAGTTTGTTTAATTCAAAAATCTTTATAATAGGGTCTCCAGTCGCTACAAATACAATATATAAAGAATTTTTCTTTCAAAAGAACTTGAATAACGTTGGGTTTTGCCATGTCTATTTGAATAATTGTGATTCAAGGAATTTCTAAGGAACTCTGTTGAAATATTGATTTCATTTACAAAAGTTTCTCTCTTAAAAAGCA
>CAJQZN010009735.1:0-14964 GCA_907164685.1 Colias eurytheme | reverse complement strand
AAACACAATAAATTGAAGGAGAATCTAAAAACCAACATAATTTCGTTCATACATTTTAATGATAGATATTATAGAAGTCAAGATAAATTATTATTAAAAAAAAATAATGTGTTGGACACCAGTTTATGAAGAGAATAGAACACATAGAAAAATGACATATGCATAATATAATATATTACACCATCTTGCATAGATGATATTATTTTTTGGAGACAGTTTTAAACTAAGTAGTAATATTCTGAAATATTTTTTAAATAATAGATTCTCACATAAATACTATATAATATTTTATAATATTCGTACATGATAAAATGAAATATATTTACCTCAAAGAAATCTAATAATTCAGGAATGAGGTTCTTCAGGAATGCCGAAATAAAAGCACTCGATGTCTCGCTACCCCAGAAACCGGTAATTTCAGGCTGTAATAAAAAAATAGTACATTTTTATTTTAATTCTTATACGTAATTAAAATATTTTGCTTTGCATTTATTTATTTTTTATTATTTAAAATTGAAAAGTCACTACTAAACTATTGAACCTCTAATCATTAAATTTTGCATGCATGTTACTTTCTTATACGTGGGCAAAGCTATACAAAAATCTGTTAAAATATAAACTTAAACATTTACACAATACATTTAAAAACGTAATTAAATCTCAATAATCTAAAGAGTTTACTCAAATTAAACTCAAACTCAAATATTTATTTATTCAATACGACTTCGTCTAGAAGCACTTTTAAATCGTCATAACATATTTTTAACATTGTTGTTTATGTTTTGTTATTGCTTTTATATACACTAACCCAGCTAAAATCGAGTCTGAAGGAGTCGATTACATACAAACATACATGTGAAACTAATAAAAATGTATTAAATACCTCAAATGATCCAAGACCGATAGCTAAATCACATTCATTCAATATCAAAGATATTCCATTATTTGTGGTTAGCGCTGCCTTAATGACTCCATGCAGTCTTGGCATTTTAATTTTTAATCTGTAAAAATATACGTAAGTTGAATTTCCGTTAGTAAAAAAAATGAGGTTTCCTTAATGGTTAAAGAATAGAAAAAAATAGAATAAAATTATATGAGAAAATATGCACTAATTTAAAAATAACAATATAAAATTTCTCACTTGTGTTAGAAATAAAATATAATGTATGTTTCGTACTTCAATGTACGTTTAAATTTAAAAGAAAACTCTTCAAACTACTTCTTATGTACATAAAAGAATATAATAATCTAAAAAACTTACTTCATGTCACCTTTTCCATATACTTCTCCTCCAAATATTTTTAAGTATATATCATAGCTACCTGTAACATCCAATTTCAACGTTAATAAAGAAAATAATAATTTGGAAAATCCAAAAGTGCACGCCTCATAATTTTTTTTTAATAAATATTTATTAATTATTATTTTTGTTTATTTAATAACAATTAAACCACATCGAATCAGACCCTGAAAAATGAAAGGGTTCTATTCCTGAGCATACTCAAGCGTAAGAGAAAAAAAAAGACTCGATTAGTAAAGTATTTCGGTCGCTATCGTGTTAACAAGAAAAAGGATCCGCACATACAGACACACGGACGTCCAAGACAGAACTTTTTTAAACTGTTTTTTAACTAGTTTAAATAACAAAAATGACATCAAAAATATCATGAACGTTAAAAATAGTGTTTTTTCTTAATATGTGTGTGTATGTATTATCTTACAAGTGCAATGTATGATACATAAAGACATTTTAAGTTTGAAAAATCAGATGTTTTGCGCGAAGTGACAGTAGTACCCACCTCAACGCTTCGCTTATGAGGCGTGCAAAATATTTTACTTATCTATCACGCTAGTAAAATTCTATATACTTCTACATTTATTCGGCACTGAAACATCTGGTTGAATATCAATTTCATTTACAATAATTACAGTCGAATTAAAACTTCTTTACTAGTCAAGATCTCTGGCCAAGAACCGACAATAGTATTAAAATAAAACATACTTGTATCCAAGTTAATTTCTGGAATATGGGCGTCCAAAGTAATTGTGTATCTTTGAAATATAATGCCTTCCGTAACAAAACCCAAGTCAACGTCGAAGTCGCTCAAATTCGACACCGTCAAGTTATTTAATTCAATAAATGACCTGTAAAAATAAACAATTTTAAAACAAAGCCTACGAAAGTAAGGAAAAAACAAGGTCTCGTCATCAATTTACCCTTCCTCTTCATGAACAGTAAAACTTATATTCCCTTTCTCTATAATAGTATTAACTAAGGTTATAATCTTAATTATTGATGTTGTTAGATTGTCAAAAAAAGTTTTAACGTTATCAAATCACACAACATCTCATAAATTAGCATTTTCATGAAAGTTTATTGCTTGTTATGAACCTTTTTCGACTTTAATACTTTTATAAAATTGATTCTTGGGGCGTTCCTTATACACATAAAACCAAAAGAATAGATAAGGTCGATAAATCTGGCGAGGACTGGCCGAGAGCTAAACTTTGCTGGTAAGGCAAAAGACGCGGGTTCGATCCCGCCTTGTGATAGAATTTTTTGTATCTTTTAAAAAATTCTCAAACTTATTCTTATAAATAATAACATACCCAGGTATTCCAATAAGATTCTCATCAACATTTATGGAGCCAACATTCAAAGGGTCAAGTACAGGAATATCGCCAGAGCCATTTCGCATCAGCTCCCGGATTTGTTCGAGAAGATCCAACACTATATCCTCTATGATACGGTTGTTTGCACCATTACCTAGAGAGTTAATTAATGAAAAGAAATGGTCGAACTATCCATCGTCAATACTCAGACAAATGAATTATTAAAGATATCTAGGAAACATGAAAACTGAAAATTGTAGGTAAATTAAAAGCACAACAGCTTATAAAAGCATTCAATCCAAGTTAGACTATTCCATCAGACCGCTCGGCTCTAGTATTCAAGAGGGAACCAAAATGTCTTAAAGCAGTTTTAATTCCTGTGTGGAATAATGACAGAGCTATAGGTCATCTAGCTCCATCTCTTTCTTACACTGGAATTAATCCTGCTTTTAGACATCATTTAACCGTTAACATACTTAATTACTCACGATTTGCCTTCAGAGCTTCATTGAACTTCGCCTTGTCTATATGTAAATCGGACGCTGTGCCTAGAACGGCTAACACCAAAATGATAAACAGACGCATGACTTCTGAAAATAATAGTTCATATTACATCTCTAATGTACTTATTTCTACCTCAAAAAGCTCAGCATTACTTTGTACAAGAATTTATGTAACTTTAAACGATTAATCTGCATGCCAAAAGCTACGAAATTATTATTACCAAAATGTTAAAAAACGAAACAATTCTTAAACCTTACCTGTAAATGTAATCAAAATTCCTTAATTAACGTGCTACCAATATAACAAAATAGAATTAATTGATAACAAAAAGATTTGTAATCTGTGTCGTTTATTAATCACAGTGCAATCAGGGATTAAGAGTTAGTAATGATAATTGCTGTATTTATTTAGTTATTAACTAGCTTTCCGCCCGCGGCTTCGCCCGCGCAGTCAAAGAAAAACCCGCATTGTTCCCGTTCCCGTGGGATTTCCGGGATAAAAGCTATCCTATGTCCCGGGGTAAAAAGTAGTCTATGTACTTTCTCACGTATCAAAATATCTCTATACCAAATTTCATGCAAATTGGTTCAGTAGTTAATTGAGTAACAGACAGACAGAGTTACTTTCGCATTTATAATTTTAATTAAAAGTATTAATTTTCGAGTATTATCTATATATGATAATGGCACATGAAGATGTCAAGTGTAAGCATTATTTGTGATCATGGAACTATAGTCATACTGGAACCCAAACTCCTAAGAATAAATAAAAAACTGATAGAATGACCGCAAGTAACCCCTGTTTACCCCATAGGGTAGCCAGCGTGATTGTAAATTTTTCCCCTATTGACGTGCATTAAAAAATCGACTGTCAGTAATAATAGTCTATATGACATAAATCATTAATAAAATCCGCTAAAAAAATGAAATTTAAACGAGATTCATGCAGGTTTGCTTTTCCATTGAAATAACAAAGGTTTACAACTTTTAAAATGGACTGCTTATCGAACATGCTCATAATTTTTTTCCCATATTTTGAATTATGTTATGAAAATCGTTGCGCGGCAGCCCCAATTCTAGGTGTCAAATAATGTTTACTGCAAAATGGCGGATGTTTATGTTCATTTCGTGAGTTTGTTCTTGTATTTTGGAATTATTCTGAGCCAAAATTAATAGAAATGGTTGTAAATATATTGTGCGCGGTTGCAAAAGTGAATGGCATCCAGGATGTGATATTATATTTCATTCGTAAGTACAAAAAACCATGCATAAACTACGCTTCATGTAAAATTGTAGTTTAGTAATATTTCTACTTTAATTGTTGTTAAATCTGGAATAATAGGTCGAAGTTGTGATTATAAATTATAATGTTAATTTTGATTAGGTTTTTTCCATTTAACATCGTTATTTGCTTATTATTAAATGTTTCATGATTGTAATGAATATTAGACTAGGGTGTCCATACTTTATAAAATTGTGTACATATATTTCGGTATGGTATTTTATATGAGGAGAAGTCTTTCTCCACTTGAGTTAGTTCAATTGGCGTGAAAGTTAATGGTATAAAAACGTTGTTTACTACTTTTATATAATGATATATTGTAAAATCAAAAACTCAAAGTACATACATATATGGTACCTACTGAAATAGAAGCACAAGACAACAGCACAAATTTTGTGTTATCTGTATCTAAATGACATTTTTTTTTTATATTTTGCAAATAATCTTCTTTTCTCTTTACAGGTTTCCGTCCAATCTAGCGGAACGTAATACATGGCTAAATATAGTAGAATTAAAAATATCCTGTTTTGAAAAAGTGAAGATATGCAACATTCATTTTAAACCCGCACTTGGCCAGTGTGGTGGATGTGGCTGTAACCTCATAGGAGGCCATGTCCCAGCAGTGGGAACGTAATATATACGTTACGGGAAATAAAATGTATGGGAGGGTTTAAAGTTACATTTTTAGATATTTCTTGTTATATTTAAAAAAAGTTATTATTGTTATTTTACTCATTAGGTAAAGTATCATATCAGTATCATATCGATATCAGTTTAAAGTTTTTTGATACCTGCAATAGTTACGGAATAATCACCTGTGCACACTTAACGATTACACCCTGAATATATTATATTTTGTTTTTTATTGTATGATAGGGAAGCGCTAGACCACGATCTCATATTTCAAGTACTCTTAAAACTATTTAAATACTTAAGGGTATGGAATGATAAAAATATTTTCAGTGAACCGATTTCGTTACTTTTTATTGTTATTATCTTATAATTTGCAAATTTGTAAAGGCAGTTGGCATTGTAATGATAAATAAATATTATAAAAACACATTGATATTTTACTTCATTAATTCCTCAAATGACTGGACGTAACGCCAAATTATACAGCAAAATGTTGTCATAATTTATAGCGGTCCTGTGTTCTGAAGATGCAAGACGGAAGACGCAAACATGAAAAAACGCTGAAAGGAACATTACAATTTTCCAATGTTAAATACTTGAACATCTATTTTTTATCTATTTGCAAAAATTCTACAGTAACTATATTAGAATAATAAATGCAATTACGTAATTTATTTCCACCGTAAATCATCAACCATCAATCAATCAATAAATATAAAACTCTCCCGTTACTTAGTGACTGACAGACAACGCACAGCCTAAAATCACTGGACCTAAAGACATGAAATTTGGCACACTCTGTATATCTAGAGTATCCTAAAGGTGCACTTAGAAAGGCTATTCCGAAATCCCCACGGGATAAATGGGATTTTATGTTTTATGACTTCAACGAGGACGAAGTCGCGGGCAAAATCTAGTATTATAGTAAAATTTTAATACGAATAAAATTGATGTATCCGTTATTTTTTTCCTTAATATCCTGAATTTTTTACATTTATACTCACCCCACGGAAATATAGACATACTATATATATTATGACTCACCGTAACTAGAAAGAGACGGAGGGGAAACGATAAGATTCAAGGTCAAATTTTTTGACTTTACTTTTTCTTAGGGAGTGTGGGTTCCATACGTAGTATATATAGTTCCATGTTTGTGATGTTCTATTGTCTCGATTTCCTATCGTTTTTGATATATTATCACATACTCAAGATAGCTTGTGGACAAATATTGTTCGTAGAAAGTTTTAGAAATGTATAATAATAAATGTATAATTAATAATTAGTATATTATTTCGAATTTCCTAGATAATCTTGAAGCAGTCGGTACTCAAGTATCATAGTATTCAGAAATTTTATAATATAAAAAATTGAGAAATGTATCCACAGGGTGTAATCGTTAAGTGTGCACAGGCAATTATCCCGTAACTATTGCAGATAAACTTTAAATTGATATAAAAAGTACTTAACCTAATGAGTAAAATGACAATAATAATTTTTTAAACATAAAACGAGAAATATCCTTAAAAATTACATCAAACGCTCCTATACATTTAGTATGAAATATGACTATTCTAAACATTGAATATGAAAGTTTTTCTTTTTTATTGGATTTCTTCAAAATCGGTCCCAACGTTTACGCGTTACACCTTGACCAAGGGAATTATCGATTGATTGTTTTTTTTTTTATATATAGAGATGGAATCAAGTTAACATAATATTATGTGTAGATAGAATCCTCCATATTCAATATTTATCAATTTAACTTATACAGAATATACTATCTATATCAATATTTCTATCGTTAATCGAGAGGAAAATTAGGATAGATTCTGTGTGCATTTGGTGTTTTATTAAATTATTTTTAGTTTTTACTTAACCACTAATTCATTGTATTTAATATCAATAATTCTCAAAAATAGTTAATAGAACTTTCTTAAAATCTAATTGCTTAAGATTAAGGAAAGATAAGAAAAGGAATATTTTATTGAAGATCAGACTCCATTACAAACTAGGACTACTTATTGTGGAAAATTGAAAATGTGTTTATCTCAATAACAAAGAGTTGGATTTCATTAATTCTTTTTTCGTAGGAAACATTTTCGATTACAAACTATAATTACTGTGGAAACAAATCGAAGTGTGGAGAAATATTCCAAATTCCTGTGGTAGAAGTATTCAAAATTTAAATTTATTTCTCTTTAGGGCTGATTTTTCAATCCTTGGTTAAAACTTATTCATCGAATAACGTATTAAACTACCAATTCAAAAATGTATTCTAATTGTCCGTATATGACAGTTTACAGGTGACATTTTAAAATGTTCGTGTAATACTTTATTGGACGGATAAATTTTAACCAAGGATTGAAAAACCGCCCCTTAGGGCCAATTTTTCAATGCTTGGATAAAACTTATTCGTCGAATAATGTACAAAACTACCATTTTGAAAACGTATTCTAATTGCCCGTATTTGACAGTTTACGTGACATTTTAATATTATCGTGTAATACTTTATTGGACGGATAAGTATTATCCAAGCATTGAAAAATCGGCTCTTAATCTAATAAATAATTTCTGATAAAACTTTCTATTGAATTAATTCAGATCCAAAATGTTATGTCTATGATATGTATAACGTAACTAAAATTTAGAATTGTAATTTCATAAGTTTTTATAATACTAAAATATATATTCCGACTGGTAGTTATAAGGAATAGGGTAAAATATAAAACAAAAGATCGTCCGGACATATTATATTTATTTTGTCTCTTAACAATTAATGTGTAGTAACACAACAATTATTGAGTATGGTGTAGTTTTTAAAATTGATCACATTGTAGATTCAGTTTATTTTGAAAAAATATGATGTTTTTTCTTTTGGTTTCTCAACTTTCTTATTAACCCAAGATTAAGTCAGCAATGGTTTTGATCATGTCAGTCAGGAGCTGGTTGATCTCTTTCTGCAAATTAATTAAAAATCAGATTAACATCATTTTTCAGATTTAATATCTCAAGCAAAACACGATAGATTTAAAGAAATTGTGAGAAAAAAATCACTTATATCACATTAAATCAGTAGAGGGTTTTTTAGTAAGATAATAAATTAAAAATATTTCTCTTACCTCGTAAGTCTTGAGGGCGACAGGAATAACATGGCTGAGAAGATGGTTTAACTCAGGAGACAAGTCATCGCCGAACAAATTAAGGTAGAGGTCAGACTGTAAATAGAAAAAACAATTGGTCTGTCAATATATATTCTTATAAAGCTGAAGAGTTTGTTTGTTTTTTTTTTCAAGTAAGTGAATCTCAGGAACTACATCCGATTAAAAATTTTTTCAAAGGTCCGATTTGTAAAATTCTTTCGGTGTTGAGGAAGGCTTTAGGCGTCATATCATCACGCTTAGAACAACAGGACCAGAGAAAAGCGGGTAAAAACGCAGGGCACAGCACAAAATAACAAATAAGCTGTTCAATTGGTTTAAAATAACACGTCAAGCACCTGTTTACCCTCTTTTTATATTCATTACTAGCGGTCCGCCCCGGCTTCGCCCGTGGTACATAATTACGTTTTCTCTACATAAGAACCATCCTCGTACTTCAAGGAATATAATAAAAAAAGAATTATCGAAATCGGTTCAGCCGTTCTCGAGTTATGCGCTTACCAACACATTTTGCGATTCATTTTTATATATAAGAAGATTATTTCCGTACCAATTATACACTCTATTCAAAAGTCTATTCTGTAGCTATGTATGCTCAAAGTATTCAGCCTTTGATGTCAAAGGCAGGTTACTATCAACTGTTTTTAATCACAATAATACTAGTAAGAGTACAAAACTAGCTAAACCTAAAAGAGTAACTCACAGTGATTCCTCCAAGGCTGAACTTGATCTCCATGCTACGGATGCTGATACCGGAGATGATGCCAACATTAACGCGAACCTCACCGCTGAGACGGATGCGAGAGATTGAAGACCTGTCGACATAAACATAGTAATTGAAATTGATTCCATTCAAGCAATAATATTATAGCCTCAATGATCGGCCGTCATTATATCCGTAATGACCGTTAACATCGACGATCAGTTGTTGGCCCAACGCTACAACGATATAGAGGGTTCATTTCAGTGCAGGATGAAGAACGGAATACTTTATTAAAAAGCATTTGTTTTAACAATAAATTTTAAAGTCTAATCAATATGATAGAAAAAAAATTGATACATAGTCTTCTTATATTCTTTCGCTGCTATTTTTGTAATTGCATTTCATTTTTAATAATAATAATAAAGCCAATTTGGTGTTTTTCCAGCCTACAACATTGATTAATTATTATTGCTGGATCTAGATTGTAGCATTATCAAGGCTTATTTTTGCATTTTTATCAGCCACGAATTCATTCTATCATTTAATTACGTTAATTAGTTGCAAATGTTCTGCAAATCATCAACCGGTGACTGTAATTCTTTATTATTATTGTTTTAATACTTCTTTATTTTCCGCCTATTTTAAATTGTTTCTTTTTTTATCCTTACATGCCCTTGAAATAGATGTCGTATTCGTTTCCGAGGATATTAGCTTCAACACCAGAGTTACCTGAAATGAAATAATAAACACAAGTTCAAACATTTATTCATTCAACTATTGTCTTCGATTAGAAGAGTTTTTGAATTGTCAAAACCAGTCACAACCCAAAGCAGTTTCATCAGATTTTCATCTTCCATACATTCAAAAATATAATATTGTGTAGTAGGCTCTCTGAAGTCTGAACTAATACGTTTTTTATCCATGTTTCAACTAATTTAGTCCTCCTAAACTCTTTAATGCTATGAGGACTTTTTAATGATTTTTTTTTGTGACGAAAAGTAACATATTTATTTAGTAAAAAAGGTTAAAAAGAAAATGATGAATAAATTATATTTAAAAATGTTTTGCTAGTTCTTGGATTAGCAACTACAGCTAAACGAAACGGTATCGTGATGGAACTGACGAGTCGAAGAATCAAAAGATATGTGACATATCCTATCATAGGAGACCCATGTCAGTTTAGCAACTGCCAACCTGCACTGGGCCATAGTGGTGGATGATGGCATATACCCTCATAGGCATGTGTCCCAACAGTGGGAACATAATGGGCGTATGATGGTGATGATGATACTCACCGATTTCCAAACCGAGCAATGGGAGTTCGATATCAAATCGCAATCTGTTGAGTAAAACTGAGTAGTCGAGGTGGTTGATCCTGATGTTGCTAGCACCAACGAAGGTGAGGTCTTCGACGAATAACCTAACGTTCAGGAACCTGTAATAAACGCAGACACATAAAATACACAAAAATACTAGCGGTCCGCCCCGGCTTCGCCCGTGGTACCTACATGTTTAAACTATCCTATCTCTCAAGTTGGATCGAACTACACATGGTGTGCGAATTTTATTATAATCGGTTAAGTGGTTTAGGAGTCCATTGGGGACAAACATTGTGACACGAGATTTATATATTATATATTATTAAGATTAAGATTAAGATATATAGTAGATCCACGTGCACTTGTCCAGCGTGGTGGATTATGGCCTGTACTCTCATAGGAGGCCCGTATCTCAGCAGTGGAGTATATGGGCTATTCGTATATATGATATATCGTAGAACTTGAGAACGATGATATTCGTAGATTCAATAGAGACAAAGAGAGAAAATTAAATTCTTGGACATCTTAAGCAAATAATAATAGTTCACGCAGAAAGGGCATGATCTGTCCAGACAACTAGACTGACAAAGCAACATAATAGACGGGTTTCTCAACCTTTAAAGCCAACGAACGATAACTATTATCACAACTTTATAATTTTAATTTTAAATTGAATACATCTTTTAATTGACTTCTATGTCGCGACTTAAAAATGTCACATTACAAAGAAATGGAAATTTCTACTACCTAATTTTGATTCTAACATTTTCTTGCCTGTTATAATCTATACTGATATTGTTGCTGAAGAGTTTGTTTGTTTGTTTGAACGCGCTAATCTCGGGAACCTGGTCCGATTTGAAAAATTCTTTCGGCGTTAGATAGCCCATTTATCAAGAAAGGCTATAGGCTATATATAGGCTATATATCATCACGTTAAGACCTACAGGAGCGGAGAAATGCGGGTAAAACCACAGGACACAGCTAGTATTTTTATTACAGGCAAGAAAACGTTAGAATTGATCAACTAAGAAAAACTATTGCGTTAATTTCCTCATTTATATCCTGCCATTATAAAACTTTATAAGTGTCCAATCTTAATAAAATGTGTCCAATAAAGAATATATAAATAAAAACTTACAGAGGAATGTTATAGTTAAACTCCTTTCTATCAATAAAGAGGGGGTCCAGGCCATTTTCTCGGATGACCTTTTTGATGTCTTCGATGATGTTCTTGATGACACCAGTGACCAAACGCTGTTCCTTGTTCACTGCAAATATTATAAGTATTTTAGTTAAAGAATAAAGCGTTTTTATTAGTTCAAAAAATAGTGCTTTAACACAATCGTCCAAAAACCGATCAATTGTACGAATAATTTTTATAAAATTTTTAAAGATTTACCAATTACCAAAAAATTACAACTATTTACTGGGAAGGATAACTAAAGAAAATCGATCAGTGAAACAGATGTATAATGCATCTGCCCCTTACCCCACTAGGGGACATGAGACTTCACTTACTTACTTAAACTATTTAAGTATTTACTAACCATATTTCTATATTTGCTTTATAATTATTGATACTATTTTCTTACAATATTTATTGTATTTAAAATTATTAATGATGATTCTGAAGAAAATACTTACTTAATTCTACATCGTTGGTTTGGGGGAGGGCAGAGGTGCCCGCGATGAGGAAGGCCACGGCAAATACTAAGAATTTCATTTTTTTGCTTATCTGAAACATATAAAATAAATATAATATAAAAAGACAATAAAGGTGTAAACGTTAAAACCGAAAAAAGGGATGAATAATTTGGTAAACGAAACCGTTTTATTTAATTTTCTTTTCCCCCAAAGTAAACGAAAAAAATAAACTATGTTGTATCCATTAAATTCTAGTAAAAAAAGTGAAGATACAATGTTTTTTAATATGAAATTTTTCCACCTCAGTACCTCATACCTATATCACTATAAAGTAATGCGCAATGATTAAAATATAATAATTACTTCGACTTACCGTCTACAAATGTATGCCAAATCACGAAAAAATCGCACTTTTATACTTAATATATATGTACGATAAGTATCTCATTTTACCCTAATTAATTATTAGCAATCAGATATAGTTATCTATCGATACCAAAAATATCTATTGGATTAATTAAAATTTTACAAATAATAATTTTCAAATGATAATCTCCTAAGGGCCGATTTTTCAATGCTTGGATAAAACTTATCCGTCCATTAAAGTATTACACGATAATATTAAAATATCACGTTAACTGTCAAATACAGGGTATTAGAATACGTTTTTAAAATGGTAGTTTTATACATTATTCGACGAATAAGTTTTATCCAAGCATTGAAAAATCGGCCCTAAAACTATCATATTTTACAAGTTAGCAATTTCTATATGGAGGACAATTTGCACAAAGTGTGCATACATATGCACACTTTGTATTAAATGTTAAGTTACTTAGACTGCAAATGCAAATGAATATAGAAATATTATAATAATGAAATGAAATGAAAATTTATTTGTCAGAATTGTGGTTACAAAGTTTTTATAAAAATTACGTCACGACCGCAAAATTCGCAAACAAATCGGTATACAAATATTTATATGTTTATTGAATTTAATAAAGGAATATTTTCACCAAAAGACCTAAAAATACACTTGAGATTATCTCACGTCGACGCGGACGAGCCAAAGTAAAGCGTCACGGGCAAGGGCCGGATTTTTAACTGCTTATAACTATGGTTTGGTTTCCCCAGTTGACCAAATTTTTCAGAAAAAAAAATTCTGGTAGTTAGCTATTTAAAATATATTACAAAAATTTTAATTTCATAGCTGTTAAAGGTTCTTTATTGATATCTTAAAAGTAAAAACCACCTTTTATTTCTGACTCAGTGATGATCATCCAAATTCATAGGATACTTTCCGAAGTCTCAAAAAGCTGATATTTGTATGTAGTATTGATACTCACACACGGTGAAGATACTATAATATTTTATGTTAAGATTACGATTATTATTCATCATCATCATCATTTCCAGCCTTTCAGGACGTCCACTGCAGGACATAGGCCTCCCCCAAAGATTTCCAAAACGACCGATCACCAGCGGCCTGAATCCAGCGGCTCCCCGCCACTTTGATCAGGTCGTCTGTCCATCGCGTTGTAGGCCGTCCCACACTGCGACGTCCTGTACGTGGTCGCCACTCAAGAACCTTTTTGCCCCAACGGCCATCGGTTCTGCGGGCTATATGCCCAGCCCAGCGCCACTTCAACTTACTAATACGGTGGGCTATGTCAGTGACTTTAGTTCTTTTGCGGATCTCCTCATTTCTGATTCGATCACGCAAAGAAACCCCTAGCATAGCCCGTTCCATAGCTCGTTGAGCGACGCGAAGCTTTTGCACCATGCCCGCGGTTAGCGACCACGTCTCAGATCCATAAGTCAACACCGGTAACACACACTGCTCGAAGACTTTCGTCTTCAGGCACTGAGGGATTTTGGACGAAAAGATGTTGCGTAGTTTCCCGAACGCTGCCCAGCCGAGTCGGATTCGACGATTGACCTCTTTCCCGAAGTTGGACTTACCTAATTGGACGGTTTGTCCCAGGTAAACGTATTCGTCAACAACTTCGAGAATAGAGTTTCCAACTGAAACCGGAGTGGGCACAACATGGACATTTGACATGATTTTCGTCTTGTCCATGTTCATGCTAAGGCCCACTTGTTGTGAAACTCTGTAGAGGCCACCGAGCATTGTATTGAGGTCTTCCAGGGATTCTGCCATGACTACGATATCGTCGGCAAATCGAAGGTGAGTGATGTACTCGCCATTAACATTGATGCCAAGTCCTTGCCAGTCCAGGAGCTTAAAGACATCTTCCAAAGCAGCGGTAAACAGTTTCGGAGAAATAACATCTCCTTGTCGGACCCCGCGCTGCAGACGAATTGCCTTTGTGCAATGCTCCTGAACCCGGACTGACATAGTGGCGTTTTCATACAGACTTCTCAACACTTCGATATACCGATAGTCAATGCGGCAACGCTGAAGAGACCTCAATACGGCCCAAGTCTCGATCAAATCAAAGGCTTTTTCATAGTCCACAAACGCCAAGCATAATGGCAGATTATACTCCTCCGTCTTCTGTATAATCTGCCGCAGCGTATGTATGTGGTCCATGGTGCTAAAGCCTCTTCGGAAACCGGCTTGTTCGGGAGGCTGGAAGTCATCAAGCCTGCGTTCGAGACGATTCGTGATGACTCTCGAGAACAGCTTATAGACATGGCTCAGCAGTGATATTGGCCTGTAGTTCTTCAACAGGGTTTTGTCTCCCTTTTTGAAGAAGAGGACAACCAAACTGCTGCTCCATGCTTTTGGCGCAGTGCCCTCGAGTAAGGTGGAATTGAATAACCTCTGTAGCACTCTGAGGATTGGTTTGCCACCCGCTCTCAGAAGCTCAGATGTGATTCCATCCTCACCCGGCGCCTTGTTGTTTTTAAGCTGTTTGAGAGCCATCCTAATCTCGTACAGGCTGATGTTCGGGATATCTTCGGTGTAATGTCGGGTTAGTCGGGCTCTAGGATCTTTCGCCGGACTCGCAACAGGCTTAGCAATGGAGGTGTAAAGGTGTCCATAAAACTTCTCGACCTCGCCTAGTAGCTCCGGTTGAGACGACACAATTTTGCCACTATCCGTCTTCAGCTTAGTCAACCGGCTTTGCCCAATAGATCCATC
>CAJQZN010009734.1:0-11247 GCA_907164685.1 Colias eurytheme | reverse complement strand
TTTTTTAATTAAATGCCGCCTTTGTTTATTTGTAGCTTGGTGAAAGATTTTCTGATCATCTGATTTTTAGAAAAATGTATGGGGATGAAGTACAAAATCAATGTATGTATGAAGGAGGTGTACAATTTTCGATATAGCATTATCAACTACCCTATAATTTTACACTCGGTCATTAATTAAGTAAGCTATTTCTAATTAATTTTGATAATTCCGTAACAATTTTTTAACATCCACTAATCAGACCGTACAAAAAAAAATCTCTTATGTGATTAAAAGTAATAACAGAATGATTTATTCGTATAATATCACTAGTAACACCCATAGAATCTAAATTTACCCCATATCCTATACAGTTTCAATTAAAATTTAGTAAAAAATAAACACATTTAAATTTATGAGGCATGATTATCTTTTAATTAATATGAATTGAGTATTGTTTGAAGTATCACATAGTTAAATTTTAAAAGAGCAACTATGGAGTTTCTTGCCGGTTCTTCTCCATAGATACTGCTTTCCGAATCGGTGGTAAATGTTAAAAATACTTATGTAATGACGATTCGAAAGTGCTACTAAAAGTAGTCTAATTGAATAAATAAATGTTTGAGTTTGAGTTTGAGTTTGAGTTTAAAGTCTTGTTACATTTAAGGCTCGTGTAAGATAAAAATATACTTACAAATGATGGTAGTAAAGAACGAATATAATAACTTTGTAGAGTAATCAAGATATAAGAAACAAGACCGTTTAACTGGTACACAACACCTGCCTATTAATTATTATTAATTTTTAATATCATAACAAGGCAGATGAACTCACTTCCAATGTAAAGTAAGTCACACCAAGCAAAAAAATAATGGATAATATCCTACCCGACAATACCTATCTCTCATAAAAAATAATCAAAATAAGAGTGTCATGATTCGTATTTACACGGTCATTTTATTATATAACTATAAGAGATTACTCTCTAAATCAAAGCAATTTACAAAAATAAAAAAGTCACTAAACTATTCACGTAATTACGCAATTGTTATAAAACATACGAATATAAAAAGACCCAGAACGGAACCTTGAGGAACGCCTAATTCCCAAATCGAAATACTCATTCACAATAATCAATAAGATGCATAAGAACTTTTATAATCGATTGTCTTGGCCAGAGACATGCATGAGGGACGAGCGATTGTCATGTTTTTTCTACATTTTCATAGTGAAGGGACTGTGTGAACTGAGCCGCGTCAAGGTTAACGCTATCAAAGGCTGATTTGAGTGCGAAATTTGAAAAATACGCTACTTATACAACTGATTATGGAATGTACTTATTGTAATGCAATGAATTCTTTGGTTGGTCACAATTAAGATAAATAATTAAGAACACATTTATTATGAATATACAAAGATTTACACATAGACTTATTTTGTGAATCAATTATTCAATTAATCGTATAGTTTTTAAAATAATATTTCTAGATTATAAAACTAAAACAATCGAAACATTTTAATACCGTAATTGTTCTAAAATCAAAGTTTTGTCTTAACAACTCTCGAGTTTAATTTTTATGAACGTTTTTGAATAGGTGCATTAAGATTCATCGACACGATAGTAAAATTGACATCAATGATTTAACGTTCAATGAAACCACTATTTTTAAGTGTTTTTTCCTTGACCGATAGTTATTTTGAAAAGTCTAGACTTGAAGCGTGATATTTTTTTATAACCGGGTTGGCTTAATGTTGACCAAATTCACAATAAACTAGCTGCTTTACCCGGCTTTGCTCGATTTGACCTGAAATAAGAACAAAATATATGGCCTAAATATACTACTCGCTAATGATGAAGCTTTCACTAATGTTTTTCTTAAAATCGGTCAAGTGCTTTTTGAGCTAAATTGAAACGAACTCACACATGAAAAATATATAATGAACTTTAAATATTCCAAATCTATCTGAAATAAAAAATACAAGCCAACAATAAACCAATATTTTATCTTTTAATCGCAATCTATACCTCTCGAAATAAACCAACATATTTATGGTTGAAGATCATACCTAGAATAAAATAATTACTGGTAATGAGGCGGCAACATAACAGGAACCGTATGGCTCGAACTTGTCTATAAATAATAAAATAAATTACTCTGTTTGTACAGATCGGCTAGATAAACAACTTTAACCTAGTTACGATTTCTTATAGAACAGGGATGAAGCTTACGATTGGTCATAATTAAAACAGATTAAAAATACAACAGAAAGTAAAAAACAGGTTGGGTGATCATCACAGCAAAAAAAATATCACCAATTGATATCAGTATTTGTAAAGAAAGCTCCCATTCTCCATTTAAAAAGTATCAAAGTCTTCTATTCTAGACACTTACCAATCTTTAAACATTTTTATTACAGCGCGAGCGTCCCTATAAAACTAAACCTAAATAAAACCGCAGGGAATCTCAAGCAAATCTCACAACGGGTTTTTTATCTTACAATCTAGAAAACTTAGATCTGTTTAAATATCTCCAACATTAGGTGCACTATGCGCTTATAACTTTTGTGCAATAACAATCAAATCATTGAGATATGTATCCATTTCTCACAAAACCAGCTCATAATAAACTGGTCACGTTGTACATCTACGAGTAATGACCAAAAGTTCAAGACCCATCTGTGACCCTTTAAAAAAGGCCACATACATTGCTCCTTATTGGAACATAAATATGGTTTCCACTGAACATAGCAGGCAATGTATTACGTATAGGTTGAGATCGTCGAAACGCATATGTCGCGACGAAGGTATTAAGTGCGGTAGCATGACATCGTTTTATGCTTTAAATTATGATAATATGTTTGTTTGTATGAATATACGCAACCATTAACATGTGCATAGAGCTCATGATGAAAGAATGTAGGATTATTAATTTTAAAGAGTAATTTATAAGATTTTTTATCGGTTACATTTATACATCCGTAACAAGAGGATATTGAGCAAATAACCTATGAATAAATTTAAAATATTTTCAAGTATTTATTCAAATGTAAGACAATTTAAATTCATATTAATTTTTAACAAAAATCCTTCTTACTCAGTAAGATGAAGAAGAAAATTACCCAACCAAGCATCATAGACATTTATCACATTAAAGTTTATCTGAATCATCATACGTATTTCTACTCTTCAGTATTTTAATGGAACCACAGAAAAAGAACACTTAGTCGTTCCTCAACGTCCAAAACAGCTGTAAAAGTTATCTGAAACAAAGAACACAACAATAGAAAGTACATAGGTTTATTTTCACCGAGTTAAGCGAGCATAGTTGCGGGCTAAACTTGCATTTATTTGATACTTACACAACACACACACAAATTAATTTATAAACACCATAATCCACAAACAATACCTAAAAACACAATAGATCATTCATACTTTTCCTTTAATAGCGTAACGTAATAATTCAGCCCTTCCAACCACATCGTACCCCTTAAGCAGAAGTTATGAAAATTCAGATATATCTCGTAAAATTGATTTGTTAGACCCTCCGTGGTGTATTGTAGCACACACATAAATACCAGATATGACATGATAACGTGCATAATTCTACATAATATATGGCGAGTGTGCGGTTTCACTGGCGATTCAAACAATCTTACAATCTTATATTTATCATATTGAGTTTAATATAGCTAATAAAATGGTGGGTTAGATGGGAGGAAGTGGCTTTGATGTTTCTGTTACTAGTTCTGAAGATTGTCATAATAATCCTTTGAGATGTAGACGGTGCTATCGGTCGCTCAGTTTTGAAGTTTTTTTAGCAATTTTAGAATAGAATAGAAACACATTTATTCCCAAAAAAATGATACAGTACATTTAATTTTGATAAATACCTTACGTTTCAAAAAGTGGGACAACTAAGTTACAAAGGAATTGTATTTCTATATTATGTACATATAAGATTACTAGATTTCTGCCCGCAGCTTCGCACGCAGTCAAAGAATAACCCGCATAGTTCCCGTTCCCGTGGGATTTCCGGTTTTGCGTCATTTTCCCGGAATAAAAAGTAGCCTATGTCCTTTCTCGGGTATCAAAATATCTCCATACCAAATTTCATGCAAATTGGTTCAGTAGTTCAGGCGTGATTGAGTAACAGACAGACAGACAGAGTTACTTTCGCATTTATAATATTAGTATGGATTAGTATGGATTATAAAATGTCATGTAGTAATTCTGATTCCTGATTTTTATAATATAGAAGTAGTAATTAGTTTGCTAGTAGGTACTGCAAAATTAATAACATGTTGAAACATATATTTTATCATAATAATATTGCATTTGAACTGTGACACGATCTGGCTGTAATTCTCAATATTTATAATACAGGTTGATTAAACAACTTAATTACAATAAATTAAATGCAATAATTAGCGTAGAATTAGAGAAAAGGATGGTACAGCCTAGCCGCATTTTTCATAACTCCCCTTCAAGCCAAATCTTATACATACAAAAATATTTATAACCTGCAAGTTCTAGGCAATCATTTTTTATACATATTATTACAATATAAATTAAAAGTTTTTTGCTTTAATTTAGCTAAAAATAGCGTGCGTGCCAAGCACACGTGTCAGAAGTGAAACTTCTTTGGCTCCTGCCAAATATCTTTGAGTCCTCTAAAAGATACCAAAATCGTCGCCTTAATACATGATGTGACGGAATTACCAAGACGCGATCTTGAAATTTTACTCTCGATGCGCAAGAAGTTTCACTTCAAAAATAACGTGTCACAATGTTAGTCTGCATACTCCTCCGAAACGGGTGGACCGATTCTCATGAAATTTTCTGTGCATATCGGGTAAGTCTGAGAATCGGCCAACATCTATTTTTCATATGTACCACGGGCGAACCCGGGCGGACCGCTAGTATTATATAAAAATGAAACCCGTTTCGAGTTGTCACGGCATCACGCGTGAACGGGTGGACCGATTTCGATCATTCTTTTTTTATTATATTCCTTGAAGTACGAGGATGGTTCTATGTAGAGAAAACGTAAATATGTACCACGGGCGAAGCCGGGGCGGACCGCTAGTGAAAAATAATATCGAACAAAACGCATTGACCTCATAGGCGTACAACATATAAATATAATTTTACTGTAAGGACAAGATGTGGACACGATAACACGGCTAGATAAAAGCGATTATTATACATCATAGCTTTTATACGCCACTTTAATTCCTTCTCACACAACCTGGATTATTTTAAAGTCCTCAAGCGTAGGCTTTTATGGTTTATACTAAATACCTATATCTGTAACATACTCGTTTTACTTACTAGTTTTTCCTTGATTGTATGTATGTCCTTTTATAATAGGTATTTTTATTTTATCATGTTAGTTACAAGCATTTTTAGATATTGATGAAATGATTATTACGTCACTGAAAACCAGTGTTACAAAAACTCCCTCTGTAACTTTTGCTGACCTGTTTGTCATAAGTAGGTAGTAATATTGTTATATTTTTAGTTTCTACCTGTTAAATTATTATTACTGCATTCTTGTATTGGTTCCAAATAAATGAGTATGAATTTGGTAGTTTCTGACTTGCACATGCATTCCTGAAATTGTTACATATTAATTTAAATTTATTAATAATTCATATTTAGTCACAATCATACATAACGATGATATGGTGAACAAAAAACTCAAGTACTTACATAATAGCATATAGACTAATAAAATGATAATAGTACCTATGTGATTCCTGAAAACATTTACTCATATATTGTATTTTTTTAAATTATGAGCAATAAATTAAAGAATAACGCTTATCTATTCCCACGTTTCTAATTAAAACCATTTTAAATAACATGGTTAACAAAATATGAAATAAATTAAATGGCACGCACAAAAACAATAGAATAAACTTAACTTCACGGATACAATAAAAAGAATAAACACATTTTGAAATAGTTCTAAATTTGAACAAAACGCACAGAACATAACATACCTATCTATACAGATTAAAAACCGCGCTGCAATTAAAAAAAAACTTGGACAATCAAATGTCATTCCATCTCCAAAATGACAGGTCAAATGGCACAGATAAAAAATCTCAAAACTACAGATAACAGCAGTATTATAGTTTGAGTCGTTGACAATATTGTCAAAACAATATAATGGTCAAGGAGAGGCCTGGTTCCCAGCGAACAATCACTCCCCATTGTGAGGTTTTTTATTGACGTCGTGTATGATACGATTGTTTGCTTCTAATTGTACTTATAGCAAATTAGATAATGTTCCAACGGATAAAAATAAAATGACTATTATGTCATGTTTTGTTCATTATATATTTATAGAAATCGTAACTACGTAGGTACCTACATATCTTTATATAGCACAATAATATTGTCGCTTCTCTTCATTATAAAATAGTTAAATATTCAGTTCGCAGTTTTTAAATATATTATTTACAGAGGATATCTTGATTTATTTATGATGCCATATATCGAAACTCAAATCTTTTCACAAGTAGCTCTATATTTATCCGTCCTTTTATTGCAATATAGAATTGTTCTTAGCGGTTGAACTGGTTTAAATATAATATGATAGATATGAAATAGTTTACTTTTTTCTAAAATTCAACTTGGGAAGAGTGCAAGACTATATTATCTTTGATATAGCCTTACTAAAGAGTAATTAAGACGAAACAGGCCAACCATATTATGAAATCAACAAGTAAAGCCAAGCCGTAAACTAGTTTAAAATCCTATTGCTTGTAATAACATCCCATTCAACTACATACAGGCATATAATTTACGATTCAATTAACCAAGAATACGACAATAATTAAGTTATTACTATTAAACTGGTGTCAACGTAAAATAGCCTAATAAAACTATTAACATGGCATAATTTAGTTCTTAATTAGTGATTTAATTACACACAGGTGTACAAATTTCTATACCATAAGGAAGCAATCTGATTCTTCGATTGTATATCTGATTTTATTAATGAAAGATTTTGATATTTATAATTATGAATCGTTTAAATAATTGGATTGAAGATAAGGGAATCAAGTTCTTTTCATTATTTGTAGTGATTTTTAACATTTTTAGTCACTTCACTGATTATAATTTTATAATTAAAGCAAACATTTAAATACAAGATGTGATTGTATTCCTTCATGTCTGTGAATCTATGCTTATTATATTATAAAACTGAAGAGTTTGTTTGAACGCGCACATCTCAGGAACTACTGGTCCTATTTAGAAAATTATTTCGGTGTCCATTCATCGAGGAAGGCTATCGGCTATATAATCACGCTAAGACCAACAGCGGAGCCACAATTAGGTGAAACCGCGGAGCGCAGCTATTTAAATGTACATATGCACACTAACTGCAGGTATCTAGTTCCCAAGACTTTTTCTAGTCAAGTTTATTGATTAAATCAATCAAACATAACCCATTAAAATAACATATCAAAACCTTTGAATGCCTTAACTTGCACATTTATTGTCTCCGAAATCTATTGTATGGAAGTAACAACAATGGCTAAAATAAGCTATAATCTGTGATAAATTCGAGTCGATTAGCTTATCGGCTCAAACGTTACAATCGATAGGAAACCATCACAGATGCTCGTCTGATTGGCTGGTGGAAATGAAGCTAGGTTTACACACTGCGCTAAACAGTGAACAGATATATTATGTACAAGGGTGTGTTTGGGAAGCAAAGTTTCTTCTGTTTTTTTTATTATTTTGGTATAATTATGTTTAACTAATCTGTAGTTTTGGTTTAGTATTTTTATTGTTTGTTTCTAAGTCGTGCTCATTGTATTCTCTCATTCTCACAGTTCGTTGTCACATATTAAATAGATAAGATATCCCACCCCCTTTGTTGAATCGTGTTATGAATGACAAAAAATCTCAGTCGACTTCACCGTTGACACTATCACTCGACGACTAAGGCGCGGGACATATTATACAAGCGGCGCGGCACGCCGCGGGCGCGCTGCCGGCGTGCATCGGGTGCGCTATTGGCATTTTGTATGAAATAATTTTGGAAAGGCGCAACCTTGGCGCAACCTTGGCACAACCGTGGCGTGCCGTCTCGACGCCTGTCCAAAATTCTTTCATACAAAATGTATAAGAAGGACGTGGTGCAAAACAGATTCAAGAGGTGCGCTTATGGCACGCCCGCGCCCGCGCCGCTTGTGTTTGACCCGCGCCTAAAAATTATAAAGTCCCACGTCATATACGGCTTCACTATACACTTTACAACGTTTTTATCATAAAACAGAAAAATCAATATACCTAATGCTATCAACAAAAGCTCCGCACAGTGCGTAAGCCACCAAAGTCGCTCACATGAAAGACTCGTGATAAATCGAGGACATTTATCTACCGCCGATTGTATCAAAATATTTAAGTCGATCGCCGGATTACGTGTCGACTGTATGCTGACTTAGCTCTGGACCACAGTTAATATAATACTAGCTACTTATGTTCCCCTGGTACATCGTGTAATGTTCCCATCGTTTATATCTATATGTTTGTATGTTTGTAAGATCGTTTTGTATGTAAACTTAGTAAAGTAAACTTAGATATGTATGGGCTTTTCTTTTAATTTTGTTTGCTAATAAAATAATGAATAATTTCCCTTAGGTATATAAATGATTTTAAAATTACCTGGAGGAGTCTACAACTGTGAAAAACTCGAATGTGTATGAATAGTTTAAACAAGTAGAAAAAGTCTCCAACAAAACTAGGTATGTATTATAATTAACTAGCTGTGCCCCGCGGTTCTACTCGCAATGTTTCACTCCTGTTGGTCTTAGCGTGATGATGTATAGAATTTTTCAAATCGGACCAGTAGTTCCTGAGATTAGCGAGTTCAAACAAACAAACTCTTTAGCTTTATAATATTAGTAAAGATGGTGAAAAGTTCGACGACACGACACTCGACGATCGGTTCGTGTGACGACTGAAATGATTATTCTTTATAATTATGAATTAATTATCCAAGAATTTATCCCTAAACGTAATAAGGCGTTTAACATAATAAAAATGTGTGCGTGTACTAGTGTACACACGTAAGAAGTGAAACTTCTTTATGACCTTACTTTTCAAAAAATATTTTACCTACTATGCAACTTTACAGAAATACGAATCGAGTCGTGGTAGGGATAAGAAAAAGATGGCGCGTAACGGAAAAATGTCACGCGTAACGAAAAAATGTTACACTAAATTTTTTTCCAACCCCGATAAAGAAGTTTCACTTCAAAAACCTCAACTATACAACTAAATTCCAAAAACTTCTATGTCTCACTAAAACATACATTAAAAAATAACGTAAATTAAAAGTTCAACAACCCCGTTATTAATGAGTTTACATATTACATAATTACGTCTATAAATGGACAATCATTTGGTACGATAGCGACAAATTCTCGATCCCAAGATAAGCCGAACAACATAATTTGTTTAATTAATCAAACCAATATATTGTTGAGCGGAAGTGTTTAATGTAATCATTAAGGCTTTTGCCTTTTTTCTTCAAGAACGGGGTAAATGACTCACGCCTTAATTTAATTGTAATTAAAACGATCTGCGGTTTAAAGATTTAAAAATAAACGTAAGTATGAGACGAAACGAGGATTGTATTATAGGGCTAGTTACAATAAGAATAACAAATAACATAAAAAAATCTCATTGTATTCCGTTTTTACCCCATCCCATTCCCCTCTATGGTAGGCAACACCCATAACGTATGTTATGGACGTCTATGGCTCTATGGGCGACGCACTTTGCCATCAACATCGGCCATTGCGTCTGCTCTTTTGCCTTTCAATACTATAATAAAAAAAAATTGACATGCAAGTGCATACTAATCTTCACCTAGTCTTATATATAAAAATGAATCGCAAAATGTGTTGGTAAGCGCATAACTCGAGAACGGCTGAACCGATTTCGATAATTCTTTTTTTATTATATTCCTTGAAGTACGAGGATGGTTCTTATGTAGAGAAAACGTAAACATGTACCACGGGCGAAGCCGGGGCGGACCGCTAGTCCTATATATAATTAAAATGAACCACCAAAAGTGTTTCTAAGCGTAAAGCTCGAACGACTCGACCCATTCGTCTATTTATTTATTTATTTAGGGCAACTTACAAAACAGACACCATTACATGATTAAAGATATAAAAAATACAATTTATGTTTCGTAAAGGCTCAAGGAAGGTCCTAAGGAGAGAAAACACGTAAAAGGGGCACTAGGGCAGAACAACGTCTACTGGGGCAGCTAGTGACCCCTGTTAAACTTGATTTTTCATAGTTATCTATAAATCTGTAGAAGGGTCAATTCTGTACATTGAAAATATTGAAAAAATAAATAGGAGGGGGTGTTACTGGATCGATACCAAACCCAAATATGTGATTAAAAAAATTTTTGTCTGTCTGTCTGTATGTTCAGGCATCCCGTGAAAACTAACGGTTCGATTTCGATGAAACTTGGTATAATTATACCTTATTATCCTGGGCATAAAATGGGATACTTTTTATCCTGGAAAAATACGAAGAAAAAATCCTAATTTTTCAGTTTTAAATCCGCGCGGATGGAGTCGCGGGCGGAAGCTAGTCTACAACATATAGTTGTACCTTTACTCGTTCCTAGAGGTTATTAATTTTAATAATAGCTTATAAATTTCTCATCTAACGAATGTGCAATGAAATCGCATATGCTCCAGGCTTTGTTTAAAGTTACATAAACGTTTAAATGTGCGAAATAAATCATAAATTCTTAACATTAAACGAAATTGAATCTAACGGACATATTATCTAATTGAATAATATTACAATCTGCGAAACGGTTGATCATAATAATTATGAAGCTAGAGAGGGCTAAGGGTTAAAAGCACTTTAAAACATACGACACGATATCGTCACGTTGTTTAGGTACGACAGAGGAATTAAAATGTATTTTCTTTTCTTTTTTTACAAATTTTTTTTTGAGACAATCTTTCAGTCTCACAATGACTGACTGGTGTAGACGTTTGTGAAAATAAATTGAAATAAATTATACTTTTTTTAAAACTCTAAGTTGGAACCCATCCAATTTTCTTAGAACTATCCAAGACCACAGGACAGCAATTTTTTCTCACAAAAGATTAATAGCTCTTGAATTTATAAAATCGCAGAATCGATAATTATAATTTTACTTAGGAGTTAAAGTTAATAAAAAATAAGGACCGTTTTTACTACAATAG
>CAJQZN010009732.1:0-10345 GCA_907164685.1 Colias eurytheme | reverse complement strand
GCGATAGTAACGTTTCGTACTCGATCAAACTCACACTAGGGGTACAGAAGTTGCGTAGATCGGTAAACATATGAACAAAAACTTTCGATATTGCATTTTCTCGCGAACCCCTATAAATATATACCCTTCTTAAACCGCTCTGCGAATTAATCGCGGATAAATTCATACACGACTATTTGAGATTACTCCTGACTTAGGGGGCTGTTATTACAAACGATAACACAATATAGAGTTTAGGTAACGTGCTTTTATTTAATACAATTATCGGAAAAGGAAATATCCTGCAATATAATTTATCGGTTAAAATATATAGGCTATCTATTTTAATAATTACTGTTGATTAGTAAAAGTATCAAGTATGTATTAATTTCCTATGAAAGAAAGATTCATACATATAATTTTTGCAACCCATTTATAAATATTCGGCAAATTCGCATATTAAAGCGCAAGAATCTTATTAAAGCTTATCAGTTTCCATATTTACCTTTACCAAAATTATTCAATCGATCACAACAAGAATAAAAGATAGACCCACATACATTTCTGCTAAAAATATAACAAAATCGTTAATAAATAGCAAACATTATGTCATAGACGATAATTGGCATTAAAAAGCATTTTTCCACAGCCTAGTCCTAGCGCGATTCCAGTCACGCAAACTAAAGCACATACTACCCACATTATAACTAAATCAACTACTAAAGGGTATTTCCATAAACTGCATCGTCTGACCCAGTTCACGGTCGTCGCTGCGGCACCACTAGCCGAGGGTATTGCCTTCAGTGCAACGCTCTGGTAAACGCGATGGCGACAAATATATTATCGATTCTACGAAACCCATTGAAATTATGGGCGAGACTACAAAAATTGAAACTCAAACATTTATTTAATCAAATAGACTTCTAGAGGCACTTTTGAATCGTCAAAACAGATTTCACATTTACTACCAATTCGAGAAGAACCAATGTAGTAGCAACACATTGCTATGTTGCATTTTTAAAACGCTTTTATTAGCTTCACCTGTATGTTTGTATGTAACCAACTCCTTTAGACTCGATTTTGATTTACTTTAAATGGACAGTTTTAATCCAAAGTTTGTACACTTATCAAGGTTCGGTCACAATACAATAATTTCATGTGTTTTTTAAGAAATGTGGTAATTGCTTAGAGCTACTGTATTCTAGATGATAATGTAAGTATAATAAATGTATTAAATAAGATCTAAGATGATTAAATCAAATTAATACCATGCTTATCTATTAAATATGTTTAAGACTTCCATTTGGCGACGCGGTTGGCGCAGTGGTAAAGTAACTGCCTACTGAGCCGACGGTCCCGGCTTCGATCCCCGGTCAGGGAAAATATTTGTGTGATGAACTCAATTATTTGTTCTTGGGTCTGGGTGTAATTATCTATATTATATGTATTTATAATATTCGTCGTATTATTATAATATCGTCGCCTAGAACCCACAACACAAGCTACTGTGGGACTAGGTTGATTTGTGTAATAATGTCCTATAATATAATATTTTATTTTAATATTACGTATATACTTATAAATTTATTATATACTTTTCAAATATTAATGTAATACAGTTCACTAGATAAATCACTAAAGAAAAACTTTTGTTTGTTAGTTACTAATAATATTAGTCATAAATCATATCACTTAACATAATAAACTAAAACCAGAACACCCAATTTATCAATATTCTGTTTTCATTGTATATAATGTACTAGCTTTCCGGCTGCGGCTTCGCCCGCGTTTTCAGGGAAAAACCCGTTCCCGTAGGATTTCCGGGATAAAACCTATCCTATGTCCTTTCTCGGGTATCAAAATATATCTATAACGAATTTCCTGCGAGTTCAGGCGTGATTGAGTAACAGACAGACAGACAGAGTTACTTTCGCATTTATAATATTAGTATGGATTAAATTTAGATAAGTTATACCGCTCTTATAAATATAAAATATGTTTATTTTATTCTCATTTACATTACTTATATATAACTTTGTCTAATTTAAATGTTAATGTATGAGCTTGTCTATTTCTACCGTTGTATTTTGGCTAATAATAAATTATAATGGTTCTAAATATGGATTTTTATTCTTTGTTTGTTTAACTTGCAATTAATAATCATGGTATTAATCTAAAACTTAATTAATATGTGATCCACAAACGTTTGAGCTATAGTTAATTAATATTTCAGAGAAAAATTCCCATGAAACATGATTCCCTGCGGCAGACACAAGAGACCAATAACAATACAATTAGAGCTGGCGCGCACGAGCAACTTTGTCTCCACAACTATTTTGTCTCCGCAACTTTTTTGTCTCTCCCACCTATAAGCTAGTATGAAAGTGCGCGCACGTAGCGACGCAACTCCCCATACAAATTGATGGGAGAGACAAAATAGTTGCGGAGACAAAGTTGCTCGTGCGCGCTAGCTCTTAATGTGTATAATATTCATAGTACCAAGTTGTCATTTGTTGAATGCTATTATAGGATTTAGAATATGGTTTTTTTATATATTTATAATCGTTAAAACAGTTTTTAGTTTACATTTAAGTATAACATCATGCTCTTCTATTGAATTATAATATATTGGACTTTAATTACTTATAGAACTATATTAATAATTCTTTAAATAAATAATGTAATAGACTTATTATCAACGAAATGTTATCAAATAAAATAGTTTTGTTTTAGTTAATTTACAACCAAATTAGGTACTTAATTATATGAAGTTGCACTTATTTAAGTAGTTTAGTTAGTCATAAGATAATAAAAAATATCGGAATGTAGAGTTATGTCTCTATTATTTAAATATTAACCGTTTAAATAACAAAATTTTATATCTTTAAATTTACATGTATTCCACTTGATACAGAGTAAATAAAAAATTCTTATTGGTAGAAATGCGTACTCATTTTTTATCAATAAAGATGAGATCTTTCTTGAAGCCAAGATAGTAAAAATAAATCTTGTTTCCCTGTAGCAACTTCCACTCAAGGACAATATTATTAGCAGGCATATATAGGTGATATAATCACCTGCCATACTGCCACTAATCACTTAGCAAGGTAAAACTAATCAACTTAGCTGAAATTTACGACAATTAGAACGTCGCGTCGAGGTGACTTAGAATTAAATGGATTAGTATTATTTGTACATTTTCGACGTTAAAAAATAAAACGATTAATTATATATCACAAATATTGAAATGCATAACTCTTACCAAGTGCTAAATTGAAATTTAACGTCTACTAGTTATTTAAATGTTATTTTATTTTGTTACTAAAGAAAATTCTACACAACAGCACGCTTGTGAAAAATCGATATTTTGAACACAAACAGTACTACGATCCGCAGAATTTTTCTGATAGGACGCATATGATATATGCACCTGACTAATAATAAACATTTTTATATTTTCTTTACCTGTACATCGCTTAGAAATTAATAAAACAAATAAAATAGAACGCCAGCCGGCGGACTTACCCATTTTTAAGTTCCTTTCTTTCGCGTCAGCTCACAAAATTATACGCTTAGAACTATCTCGTCTGCTTCATCACAAATCACTCAAGGTATCACACACACATTTTATCTTAAAACAATAATGGTTGCAGTCACAAAACTTTTTAAATTAACTTTTTAACGTTAGACCCGCAAGCAACACTCCCTCCGTGCCTTTTGTACCGCGACAGCTGTCAGTTACGTCGTTCTCGCGTGCGTTCCGAACTTAGGCGTAATACAAATGCGTTCACAACTTCATAGTTCACTTGCTATCGCTTGCACAATATAATGTACCTACTGCTCATATAGTCTGTGGAATGAAATACATATTATATTGAATTGCTCATATTGATAGATCAGACTCTATCTATAGAACTTACAAAGTTGACGATGTTTCTTTTTGTGTAAAATTATGTTTAGTTAAATGGAATATTTTACGATAGAAATGCACTTTTCTTTGTTATGCTATTGTTAGAAAAATGAAAATTCTAAACTGAACAGACTTCTCCTTCCTTAAAGTTTATAATTTCGTTGTTTGCTGCATGTTGAATTTTCATCATTTATTCAAATTTCAAGGAAATTCAAGTAAGAGTTTAAAGAGACTAGAGTACAAATATGTTTTAATGCCTGTAGCTAGTAAGCTACCTACCATATACAAATCGATTCAGCTTTTTAGTTAAACACGTAACTCTCCCTTATTTTTATCTTCATTGATTTAACGAATACTTCCCATATTATTAACCCATACATTCCAATCTTCAAGCACCACATAATCACACACAAACAGGGAGTACAAATAAAAGAAACATGGACGCTTCATAAAATGCGTGCTTTATTGATTTTAACCTGTCGGTAAATGTACATAATTTAAAAATTAAATTGTACGTTTGTTAACAAAATAAACCCCAAACATAACACATCAGCGTGAAAAGAAACCCGCAAGCGTATTTACAATTTTATCGAAAAAATATTACAACTAATAATAATATATTATGAAGCGAATATAAATAAGTGTTATTGACTTTTGCATACTAAAATGGAAAAGTGGATTACCTATCGACCGCAAAACAAAATTAATTCGCCCGTGGCCTTGTATCTTTATAGACAAGCATGTGCGTGAGAAGTGAGAACAATCATTATTATTTCGCAGATTATGTTTTTACATATTATGCATAGTTTTCAATACTTTTACAAGGTTTGTGTTTAGTACCATTTTGTAAAATTGCGTTTATATATGAAATTTTAATACACTTTCGTTGTAAGCAGTATTTATTTAAAGTGTTTATATTTTACAACCAACAGAAGATAACGTGAGTGGCTGTTTTAATTTTTAATTACAATAATCTTCAGCATCTTAATATAATTATACTATAGTAAACCCATTTTGAAATAATCGGAATTGGCAGTGAATTAACACAACTTACGTATTCAAGTACCTACTGGCTGAACACAAAGGTGTAAATAATAATAATTATTATTTTATAATAAAATTTATCATAAACGTTCTATTAGGTTACCGTGCTTTTAAATAATAACCTAGGTACATAGAGCATATTTTATATGTGCAATTAAAATTAAATACCTACACGAATAGTATCACAATACAAAGTGTCTCCCTGTGTGTGTGTACCTACCTATACATAAATCCTTCAAACTGCACATTTCGATGCTGTTTTTTTTAAACTTAGTCGATGAAGGTTTTATACTATTTCAAGTTAAATTTTTGTTATAGCGGGCGGAATGGTAGTATATAATATAGAAGATGCCTCTGCGATGTGATCATAGACCTAAATCCTACATCCTACACTGATACCACACAAATCCTTCACACTAATAGTCCAATAGAAACGTCCTAGATTCAAACAATGACTAATTTGTTAGATTTTCGTAAGCGGTTAGCTGTTATGTGTGGACAGAGAGAACTATGGAGTAGTGATTGGTTAAATTTTGTTACTTAAATTGAAAAAATTGAAATTTTTGACAAAAATTATGGCGACGCCATTATCACTATTCGTTAAAATATATTCTAATTTATCTTTCTGAATACATAAAACAATTAATAATTAAGATTGGACCACTTGGCCAGCGTGGTGGATTATGGCCTGTACCCTCATAGGAGGCCCGTGTCCCAGCAGTGGGAACATATATGGGCTGATGATGATGATGAAGCATATAATAAAGGACACATAATATAATAAAGTAGAAGTTTTATGCAATTAAACAAACCGAATAACAAACTTCAAAAATGGACAAAGAAAACTATGGAGTAACCGAATAGTTATTTTTTTAATTATTTTTTACCTTTAAATAAAAAAAATATGAACAGGAATCTCACGCATCATGCTTGTCTAAATATTCCATTCCCCAGTCTACAAACGATCGATCTAACCTCTATACACCTACGAAATTCGCAAACCAATTTCAATATATTTACATATAACACCGGAATATAATAAATATTAGAAACCTATACTCTCTGTACAATGAACTTTTAATAGACTCTCCTTATCTTTTTAATGCGGCGTTATAATTTTGAGCGGTATTTTATTCAAGAATTATAATAATTGATCACTTTGCAACTAATGACTGGATTGTCACGTCTATTTAACATTGTTTATTCTAAATAATTAAGAATTTCCTAAGCGGCTAGAAGAAAACTATTTTTATTATTGCATTTAATTATTCTAAGATAAAGCCGAGCGTGTGTTATTCGATTCTCATTATCCAATATGTTATCCCTTTCTTTCGTCAAAACAAAACATATGTTGGAACGAGATGAGATGCTGTTACTTTGGTTTAGTTTCTCGCTCTAACACATGATTGTTTTAAAGCGATAGAAAGGGATATCTACATGAAAATTTGAACGAATAGTCACAGTTCAGCTTTCAACAGATGCAAAATAGTTGCAAAGTGTAAAAACACCATAGTGTTGCCATCTTACGCTATCGAGTGTAAAAATAAATATAGAATCGTGAAAAATATACTATATTAAGCGTTCACATTTTGGAACACGGTGATTTTCGTACTTAGAGTAACATTATTATAATTTATCACCAGATGCTTTTAAAGTCGTCTTCCTATATTGTAAGCCGATTCGTTTTCTTTACGGATAGGTGACTTTAGACGAATAAATATTGTATACGACGTTGCCAGATCAATAAATATTTCTGACTATTTTAAACAGCGCCATCTAGTACAAAAATAGCGAAAACTATAGAAGATGATAAACATACTGTGCCCCTCTTTATAAATATTTGGTATACTTTTAATAAAATGATTGAGAGAAACGTCAAAAATCCAACTATACATAAGTAAAACGAATCCTTTTACATTTTAGGAGAAAAACGTAAATGTACTTCTTAACAATATTAGCATTGTGTGCAGAAATACCTGCCATTTATTATCACAATACCTTTAGTTGCCTGGAAGAAATCACCAAAAAGATGAAGCAGCCTTTATATACATATTGCTATTTTGAAAATATCTTCTATAGGTATTTAAGCAATTTATTTATTTTTGCTTGCCTAGACTAACGTTTCATATATGTTAGTCCTTTACCTGACCTTTGTGTCTGTGTCTTAAAATTCAAAATTCAAATGAGGGTATTTTAAAATATTTTAATAATATTAATTTATTTTGCCCAAAATGCTAATACCGTCAACCAAGTACGTTATATCAATAAGCGAATACAATAGTATGGTAACGTTAAGCAATGAAAAGGCATTTATACAGCATCTCTAAACCTTGACTCGTAAACCTCAAATACAGCCTGAATCTATTAATAATAATAATTTGCATTTTTTTACAATTATTTATTCAAATTATCGTTTTCTCTATATAAAGCCACCAATACACTATGCGTTTTAACGATAAGGACGCAAATATAGACAATCGTATGTTAGACAGAGATAGCAATATGCAAAGTGCATTAGTGGTACGATCACCAAATTTATAGCGTAAGAGCTTACAATATAATCGAGTACAAAGAAAAATATCTTATGATTTCCCCTTTACAAATCATATCAAATCAAACACGGACATCGAAAGGCACTAACACTATACAACTTAGCCAATAACATTCAGTATCACTTTCTTTTAAATCACTTTAATATATTTTTCTGTGTATTCGATTATATTGTGAAAACAAAGTCCATCTCTCTGCCTATATTATTGCTTTAGAATTTTTTTCTTTCGTAGCCAATTTTTTTATTAACTTTTATAGTCAATAAAGATACTAAAATCTTTTATTTGTTACTTAATGTTCAAACTCATTTGTCTTATTCCTTTCGTTCAAAAGTGCGGCAAATACTTTAAGAGCTAAAGAGACAAAACACTGATTGAAATAATTTGTAAATATTTGGATCATCATAAAATATGAACATTATCAAGGTATATTCTTTTAGAGTTCAGACCGAGTTTCCATAGGTTTTTTTTTATTTGATTTTAGTATTTTATTCGGAGGAAAAAAGCAGAGCTTATTTTATCAATATTAGAGAGGTATTATTTAACTTGCAAAATTAAGTTTATTAGAATGCATTGAAATGTGAACTTTATTACAATGTAATTAAGCTTGAAATAGGTTGTTTAAAATAATTATTTATTTTCGTTGTGTTTTCAATTGAACTATAAAACCAAAGATCTTATTCTTGGTTTTTAATTTTTAACGGTTCAAAATAAACGGTTCAAAATTTATTCGTTTTAATATGTTGGTGATTACGGTCAGTCAGAAATCACGTATATAGATAGATAACTATCAAGTGTTTGAGTAGATTCCATATGTATACTTGTCAAACATAAAATAATTAAATTCGTATTAATAATTTTATTTGAGAATTAATAAAATATCAAGATAGGTGAATTGTTATAGAGTTAATTAGTTAAGTTTGGAATTTTTTGTTATGATTAAGCGGTAAAAGGACTCTATCTACCAAAATATGGTTTTTTATAACAGTTAGCAACTTTATTCTTTTATGTTACTATCGGTAGCTTATTACAATGAAAGTTTAAATGATACCTCAAAACTAAAAAAAGACGTGTGGCACTCGGGGACTGCCGCGGTAAATCTATTGCATGCTATGCCTTCAAGCCACACCTCCGCGACCGTCGGAGTGGGGAGCGTGAGGTTTTTTTCGTTACGGAATTTCTGGATTCGGTCCCCGCGCTCAAGGCCCGCGATAGAAGCTATGCAATAGCTTAAAAAAGTTTTTTTTACACCTTCTAGTTCCTGGACATTACTACACATGGAATCTACTTAACACACCAAAAAAAATATAACAATACATTATTTTTCCAAAATAAGGGTTCTTATTCTTCATCTGTATCCGGATCACTGGAGAACTCAGCCGTGTGCAATCGCGGCGGGAATGGGCCGCGCGTTTGTTGTCTGTAAAATATTACTTTATTTTTAATTTAGAAGAACAGGTTAATAATAAAACGTTAGTAAAATTAATATAATACAGGATGTTCCGCATTTAGTGTCAATACAAAAAAAAAGTTTTTACGTTTAGAGTATTTTTTACGTAAGTCCTTTTCACCTATGATGATTCCTGTGACACTTCATCCTGTTCCGAATTACGTATTAATTTATGTTTAAAAAGTCAAAATAATTTTAGTGCATAATATTTTTATTTTATGGCGGCATTATTACCAAAAATATAAAAATGAAACATCTTAAGCTTATAAATCAAAAACAGTATTGTTTAGTTTAATATAATGAAATATAAAATAAAATAACACAAACATATAATACCTACGCAATTCGTGTACATGAAATGGATCGTTGAAAAATCATAGAGTTGGAAAATCACATAATCGGCGCCCATCTTGTGATCGTTTGTCAATCGCGTCAATCGTCTGTACGAGTACGTCAGCCTTGTATACAAGTTGCATTTTTATATTGATACTTTACGTGGTATTCTGTTATTTTTACTAATTGTTATTGTTGACTTTTTGTTGCTGTTGTTTACTAAGTTTCCTTAGTTAATTGTTGGCGAAATGCCGAAAAATCTAATTTTGGTACTTTATTCAAATCGATTTCATTTCCCTATAGAATATTATCGATTATCGGAAACAATTGATACGATTTCAGTAACCGACATTCTACACGTGTCAAAAATCGATGTGTCACAGAAATCATCTTAGGTGGAAAGCACTATAGTATATGAAAAATTTGTTTGATCATGATCAGTTTGAAAATGTTTCGTTTGATCTTAGTACACTAAATTTGTGATGCCCTGTATGCATGTCTAACATTGTCAATATAGTGTTTGCGCGTGCGCTTGCATTCGCTTGAGTTTGTGCTCGTGCGTGCGCTCAGGTGCGTTTTTGTGTGCGTGTATGTGTTCGTTTATGAGGCTTGTGTATATGCTCATTTTGCTCATGTGTGTGCGGTAGAGTGCGTGTGAAAATTGTTAATACAGTGTATAGCGCGTATATGCCCGCTTGCACGTATTTGTGCGTGCGTATGGGTGTATTTATGTGTATGTTTACGACGCGCGTGGGAGCGTATGTGCGCGTATATGTTCACCTGCACGTGTCTATGTGTGTGTGAGTTGCTCGTGTGTGTACACTGTACACATAATGTGTGAGTGTAAGTTTCTCGTGTATGTACAGTGTAGACACAATGTGTGTGTGTGTGGGCACACTCACGCGAGCCGGCGGTAGTGGTTGAGCCACTCCTCGCACATCTGCGCGGCGAGCAGCGGGCGCGCGTGCAGCCGCTGGCGCGCGCACAGCACGCCGCCCGCCGTCACGTGTGTGTGTGTGTGTGTGTGTGGGCACACTCACGCGCGCCGGCGGAGATCGGAAGAGCACACGTCTGAACTCC
>CAJQZN010009724.1:0-13085 GCA_907164685.1 Colias eurytheme | reverse complement strand
TATCCTATGTCCTTTCTCGGGTATCAAAATATCTCTATACCAAATTTCATGCAAATTGGTTCAGTAGTTAAGGCGTGATTGAGTAACAGACAGACAGACAGAGTTACTTTCGCATTTATAATATTATAGTATGGATTATTTCTTTAAGATATACTTTCTTATTAGTAAATATTTAGAAAATGTATTAATTACGTCGATCTAATGCATTTTTGCATGTAAATGCACCCACCGTGACGTCACAGGTGTGAATTACTGGCTCGGAACTAAGGGTTGAGGGTGCATGGGAACTTGACATTTTAAATACGTAATAATATTTATTAATCTCAAAGGAATTGCAAAGCTTTAAAAGGTCAGTTAGGTAACATTTATGAAATTCGGAATAGGGAGTAAAAATATTTTATAAGATTAATTTTGAAGAAAAATTTCTTTAGGCACGATGAGAGTAAATTTTCAAGGTCGTGTCATGGCAATACCGTCACGTCTTGTAATAAAGTGACGATTTTGGTAGCTTTGAATCTTGCCAAAGAAGTTTCACTTCTGACACGTGCGCTCGGCATGGATGCTCTTTTTTATTTGAAACTAGCGGTCCGCCCCGGCTTCGCCCGTGGTTACATATTTACGTTTTCTCTAGATAAAAACCATCCTCGTGCTTCAAGGAATATAATAAAAAAAGAATTATCGAAATCGGTTCAGCCGTTCTCGAGTTATGCGCCTACCAACACATTTTGCGATTCATTTTTATATTATAGATATCTATATGTATTATTTTAAAATTTAGACAGGTCGTGTCTCTAGTTATAATATTTATGTTTTATTTATTACAATGAATTTTCTCTATAAGTGATAATATTCGCAAATAGCATCGCCAACCGCCAAGGTTACCTTATCACTTAAATGATGGTAGGTAACACATAATGGAAAATGTAGCTTAAAATGTAGGGTAGGTAGTTTTATACTGTACCTAGCTGTTGCCCGCAGCTTCGCTTGCGTGGAAAAGATAAATTTTCATGGTATAAGTTTTTATCCCCTATTTAACCCCTTTAGGGGATGAATTTTCTAAAATCCTTTCTTAGGGGACGCCAACGTTATGACATCTACCTGCATGCCAAATTTCAGCCCGATACGTCCAGCGGTTTGGGCTGTGCGTTGATAGATCACTATATCAGTCACCTTTGAGTTTTATATATATATAGATTACATTTAATTCGTGTTAAACAACTTATACATATTTAATAACTAGTTTTAGAATGAAAATCTAAACTAATATTATAAAGCTGAAGAGTTTTGTTTATTTGAACGCGCTAATCGCAGGAACTACTGGTCCGATTTGAAAAATTATTTCGGTGTTAGATAGCCCATTTATCGAGGAAGCCTATAGGCTATATATTATCTCGCTAAGACCAACAGGAGCGTAGCAATGCGGGTGAAACCGCGCGGATCAGCTAGTGCTTTATAAATGAAGAATTTTTAAAGAAATAATATACTTATTCGATCACGAGGCGGGATTTTAACGGGGTGATCGAATTTTTTCTAGTCGTAAAAAAATTCTCGAAAAATAGGTATTCAATATAAATATATATATAGTACGGGAAAGATGGATTTCATCTGTTTCGCAAATTTTTAAGGAATAATTTGTAGGTAGAGCAAATTAACAGACAAATGTAAAATTAACAAAATCCGATCAATACTTTCCGATTAATGTGAGGACAAACATACATAACCGATTTGACTTATTCAACACGCTTGGATGCATATTTTCATTATAGTAGGCAACATTTGACAGTTCAACAGAATTCACGACGACATAGAATAACATGATATTTCGTTTTGTTTTAGAACTGCACATTAGCACAGAATACATAATAGTAGCTAAACGCTACAGAACGGACACTCTCTGCCTCCCGCCAAAATTAAACTTACCTCACCCCCGCACGATCAGACATAAAATGGGCCATATTTTTCTGCAAGGACGATACGCAACGAAGATTGACAACATTAATCAAATTGACTTAAAGTAATTTTATTATTTTGGATTTGTGATTATCGTTTTTCGTAGAAAATGGTTAGATATTGTGCTGTTTACGGATGTATTTCATCAGAAAAACGCGAATTTTTTTTTACGCTAGTCACAAATGTGCCAACCATAAAGCGTTAACACACACATTTGCAGTCTCTACAGTGTGACTGTCAAAACGATCATTTTGTATGGAGTGTCCGGGGTGTGACATTAGCTAAACTTTTGTCAATTACGATTACATATTTATAATAATAATGACCTAATGAGAACAATAAATCATTATAAGTAAATTAATAAATGCGTTGCGTTTTTTTTTAAATTATGTATTATAATTGTCTTATTTTGCTCCTTAAATTTACGAAAGAAAGTATATTACTGGGACAGTGATTCGCCTGATGAATTTTAAAATTGACATGTGTTTCAAGTTCGATTGACAAATGTTTGAAGTCCGTATCGATTAATTCACTTTAATCGATGTTTTTATGCAGGTTACCTCTCTTCGAAGATAACATTGATAGACGTCAAATGTTGCCTAAATTGGCTTGACTATAATAATTATCTGTCATTTTAACTGGCAGATAAGCAAAACAGAACATAATATATAGAAGTTGAAAATCGTTAAGAAATGTATTTAAATGAGTTTTTTCATTACAGGTTTATAGATATGTCGTGAGTCAAAAGAGTATGAAAAAAGATGGCGGATCAAGAAGGACCTGTCACAGTTAGTGACTTACCGATTACGTTTCAAGTGAGTTCAACTCAATTACTAACTCAAACTCAAATCTACTTTTATTATACTTATTTTGTTAATTATATTTGTTTATATTAGAAGTTTTTGATTTATGTATTAATGTAATAATTTATATAATATGTGTCTGTGTGTTTGTGTGTGTGTTTTATACGTAAAACTGATCATGTTACTCATCTTATTGTCATTTCACAAGCAGTTTATAAAAATAATTAAAAATGTGCGAAAGGTCGGTATAATAATATAATGAATAAATCGCGTTTAAAATCGTTAAAATCTTTAATTTCTAAATATTAAATGTAAACCTGTAAGTACCAAGAATATGCCTTTTTAAGTTTTAGTGACAATTCGATTCCCAAACATAAGGTCCTTAAAACATAACCCTCTTTCATACACAGCCGGTTAAATATTCCTAAGCTTTGTAACGTATATGTATATACTTCGCTTAAGCTATTGGTAATCCGTTCCGCTCTAAAAAATCGTTGCTAAATTGAAAACAATGCGTGTTAAAACATCAAAAGGCCGTTAACAAATCTAATTGTATACAGATAACTACGCAAATATCTGTAATTATCTATAACTAGCGGTCCACCCCGGCTTCGCCCGTGGTACATATTTCGCAATAAAAGTTAGCCTATGTTCTTTCTCAGGGTCTAAAGATTATCTGTGCCAAATTTCATCAAAATCGGTCCAATAGTTTATGCGTGAAAACCATACATACATACATACATACATGATACATACATACATACATACAAACCTTTCCTCTTTATAATATTAGTAGGTATAGATAATAAATGGGTAAGGGTTGTGTGTTTGTATATTTGTTACTCAATCGCCCTTTTGATGAAACGTGGCATTTTATAAAGCCAGAACATCCATACTTAATATTATACATGCGAAAATAACTCTGTCTGTCTGTCTGTTACTCAATCACGCCTAAACTACAGAACCAATTTTCATGAAATTTGGTATGGTGATATTTTGATACCCGAGAAAGGAGGCTACTTTTTATCCCGGGAAAATGACGCAATCCCGGAAATCCCACGGGAACGGGAACTGTGCGGGTTTTTCTTTGACTGCGCGGGCGAAGCAGCGGGCGGAAACCTAGTTTACTTTAATATATTTACTAGCGAAATAGTAACCGTTTGGCAATATTACTATCTACCTACATAAAATATAGTACTAAAATATACAAACAAATTCTTCAGCTTTATAACATGAGCAGCTATTGAGTAGCCTTTTAAACGAAGGCGATTTTCCAAATTATAAATCTACTAGCGGTCCGCCCCGGCTTCGCCCGTGGTACATATGAAAAATAGATGTTGGCTGATTCTCAGACTTACCCGATATGCACAGAAAATTTCATGAGAATCGGTCCACCCGTTTCGGAGGAGTATGCAGACTAACATTGTGACACGAGAATTTTATATATAAGATCTATATACCTATATATAAAACTCAAAGGTGACTGATATAGTGATCTATCAACGCACAGCCCAAACCACTGGACGAATCGGGCTGAAATTTGGCATGCAGGTAGATGTTAGGACGTAGGCATCCGCTAAGAAAGGATTTCCCGAAATTCTTCCGGGAACGGGGAAAACGGGGATGCACGTACAAAGTCGTGGGCGGAAGCTAGTTACATATAAAGCTGAAGAGTTTGTTTGTACGCGCTGATCTCAGGACTACTGGTCCGATATGAAAAATTCTTTCTGTGTTAGATAGCCCATTTATCGAAGGCTATATATAATCTCGCTAAGACCAACAGGAGCGGAGCACTGCGGGTAAAACCGCGGAGCACAGCTAGTTCACAATAAAAGGTGCAAAGGTGCAAACAAATTAGGCTCACCTATCCCACGTTTTCACATATTTCATGTAAATCTTATCTTCTTCTTCTTCTTAAATATATAAAAATGAATCGCAAAATGTGTTGGTAAGCGCATAACTCGAGAACGGCTGAACCGATTTCGATAATTCTTTTTTTATTATATTCCTGGAAGTACGATGATGGTTCTTATGTAGAGAAAACGTAAACATGTACCACGGGCGAAGCCGGGGCGGACCGCTAGTCTATAATATAAAAATGAATCCCAAAATGTGTTGGTAAGCGCATAACTTGAGAACGGCTGAACCGATTTCGATAATTCTTTTTTTATTATATTCCTTGAAGTACGAGGATGGTTCTTATGTAGAGAAAACGTAAATATGTACCACGGGCGAAGCCGGGGCGGACCGCTAGTCTTATATATAAAAATGAATCGCAAAATGTGTTGGTAAGCGCATAACACGAGAACGGCTGAACCGATTTCGATAATTCTTTTTTTATTATATTCCTTGCAGTACGAGGATGGTTTTTATGTAGAGAAAACGTAAATATTATGTACCACGGGCGAAGCCGGGGCGGACGGCTAGTAATATATATTTTTATAATACTTTCATTAAAAGGCAGAAGCTTCCTATACCTATTCCTTTCATATACCTACCTCTATACAGGATGTAATCGTTAAGTGTGCACAAGCGATTATTCCGTAACTATTGCAGATATCAAAAAACTTTAAACTGCAATCGAAAGTACTTAACCTAATGAGTAAAATGGCTATAATAAATTTTTAAAAATAAAACGATAAATATCTAAAAAAAATAACTTGAAACCCTCCCATACATTTAGTATGCGCTTACCAAGCGCATAACTCGAGAACGGCTGAACCGATTTCGATAATTCTTTTTTTATTATATTCCTTGAAGAGCGAGGATGGTTCTTATGTAGAGAAAACGTAAACATGTACCACGGGCGAAGCCGGGGCGGACCGCTAGTCGTGTAATACAAATAGGATAGATTTCCTATCTATAACCTACATTTTAGTTAACCTATGTCTATGACACAAAATATTAAAAAGTATGCTACACAGAAAACCCTACAAGTATTAATAAATGGTCATCAACTTACATTCTTAATACTAACGATCACTTAAGCCCTTTTGACCTTACTTTAATCAAGCAATTAAGCAAATGTGTCACTTTATGACGTCACCGTTTAATTGGATTACTTTTGACTGAGTTTTAGTCACTGTAGTTTATTTATTTTAACATGAAGTTTCTTGCCGATTATTCTCCAAATTGTAATTATTTTAACATTGAAGAACAAGAGCTAATTTTACGACTTTTTGATATAGTTACTGCTAAGTCTACCGAAAGTCTATCTAGAACATATTTTATATATTGTCAATATCCATACTAATATTATAAATGCGAAAGTAACTCTGTCTGTCTGTCTGTTACTCAATCACGCCTAAACTACTGAACCAATTTGCATGAAATTTGGTATGGAGATACATATTTTGATACCCGAGAAAGGACATAGGATACCTTTTATTGCGAAATATGTACCACGGGCGAAGCCGGGGTGGACCTCTAGTAGATAATAAATTGTCAAAACAGTAAATACTATTATTTTAATAGTACTATTTTATAGTACTATTAAAATAATAGTATTGTTTTAATAGTACTATTTATTATTATTTTAATAGTTTATATATAATAGTATTATTTTAATAGTACTATTTTATAGTACTATTAAAATAATAGTACAGTATAGTATCTGTGGTTGTATCAGAGAAATAAATACCATCTTGCAGATGTTTATACCTATTGTCGAGCCAATTTAATAGGCAACATTTGACGTCTATCAATTTTATCTTCATAGGGTGGTAACCTGCTTAAAAACATCGATTAAAGTGAATTAATCGATACGGACTTGAAACATTTGTCAATCGAACTTGAAACACATGACAATAATTTATGATGATTTTTATTCCCAAGTAATCAATGCACTCGATTCTAGATGTCAGATTTCGATTTTTAGAGTAACGTCTCTGGTATTTAAAAAGAAAAAAGGTTTATTGACACAAAATTGTAGCAACGTCAGTTCTTTAAATCAGAAATTGTTTATTATGTTTAGAATGGTTCATCAGTAAAATCAAATCCTAAAATTACTTGTATCGGTCATTATTGTTATAAATATGTTATCGTAATTGAAAAAAGTTGAGCAAATGTACAGTTCTAACAAAACGAAATATCATATTATTCTATGTCGTCGTTACTAGGTTACGTTGTTGAATTTTGTTGAACTGTCAAATGTTGCCTATTAAAATGGCTCTGCTTTAGTCCTAATATTTTTTACACTTTTTGACATGTATTTTCACACATTAATTTTAACTGACAGATTCGATAAATAAAACATATCCAAAAGTTACCTAATTTTGCTAAAATAACAAAAAGTGCAGTCTCATTACGAATTTTATTCAAATCAAGTGAAAGCTTACAAATTGGCAATTAAAACACATACAAATATTGTAATGATATGTGTCTTTAAAATATTAAATTATGTTCACTTTCATCGCTCATTGTAATTTAAATTTAGTAAAAGTGTTTATAATTATTAATTACCCATCGCTATGAATACACTACAAATATGTATGTCCCATATAACTGACAGATATCAACTTTATTTTATACTAGCTGCGCTTCTCGGTTTTACCCGCGTTTACGAAGTAACTATTCTCTAATCTGTGCCCGCGTGCGGCTCCGCTCCTGTTGATCTTAGCGTAATGATATATAGCCTATATCCTTCCTCCATAAATGAGATATCTAGCACTGAAATATTTTTTCAAATCGGACCAGTAGTTACTGAGATTAGAGCGTTCAAACAAACAAACTCTTCAGATTTATACATAATATAATAATAGTATAGACTATGTCACGGCGCATTCACATCAAACGAACATAGAGCTAGAGCTCTTGCTCTATATAATGCTCTTGCATTCTTTCGTGATCTTTTTGTGTAAACGAAAGCTCGTATTCAGTGTTGTTCAGTATTAAGCGCGTCACACACGGTGAAGATACTATAATATTTTATCTTTAGATACGGTTATATTTTATATTATAGTATGACCCACAAAATTTCGGGTCAGTTGTAACAGGATGGCGGTTCTACAGGGGTCTTAGTACGCAATGCCAATAAGAAAAATGATGGTCAGAACGCTGATACCGGATACCTTAAGATACTATAATATAAAATATAACCATATCTTAAGATAAAATATGATAGTATCTTCACCGTGTGTGACGCGCTTTAGAACATTGCGTAGAGTCTTTTCGAACGCAGAACAACGAAATAATGTTCTACGCCTGTTTACATTATTTGACTTAGTGGGGTTAGAATGAGCATTCGCTCGTTTGATGTAAATGCAATGATACCAGCCGCATACAAACACAGACCCACTTAACATGTAAGGTTAAACGATTAAATATATAATTAATGCAGAATGATCTAGATATCCTGAATAATTGGAGCATGGCAGCCATGACGGATGTGACGTCACGTCGCCATGTTGGAAAACTAATAAATTAATACAGATGAAATAGTTTGGAGTTTTTTAATGACATTGAAATTTTGGAAAATTTTAATTGTTTTAGGAACGTTATAATATGTATTTTAATTACTTCGGTATATGTTGAATTATCAATTTTAAATAACATTACTTATATATAATAATGTTTTAGCGTTCTATTTATAGGTAAGTATTCATATTTTGATTGCATGCAAGTTTATGCAATAAAATTGTTATTTTGAACATTAATATTTGGTATTTTATCTCCTATTTGATACTTATATACATACCAAAAAATAAGTATCGTCTTACTCTACAAATCTAAATCAATAAAAAATTAGGTAGATACTTGAATAAACGTAATAAGAATTTTCATTTCATTTTATACTATCCGCATACGCTATTTAATAACCATTATCATTCTTTATGTTAGAGTTATAGCCTATTTGAATATAAATCCATTCGATTTGAAGTGAAACTTCTTTATCGGGGTTGGAAAAAAATTTAGTGTAACATTTTTTCGTTACGCGTGACATTTTTCCGTTACGCGCCATCTTTTTCTTATCCCTACCACTCGTGATCGACGTATTTCTGTTAAGTTGCATGTAAATTATTTTTTTTTCAAATAAGGTCATAAAGAAGTTTCACTTCTTACCTACACTAGTACACGCACACATTTTTTTCATATATTTGCAGTTAACAATGGAATCTATTTATTAATTTCAGGTAAAATATCTTGGTCAGAGCGACGCGAGAGGACTATGGGGTATCAAACATACGAGAAAGCCTGTCGATTTGATGGTAGCTGCAGCCAAAGCATTGCCACCAGGTTAGTATTCATAATAATTAAGAACAAGTTTAAAAGAACTAGTGAGTTGGTAAAAACTATTTGGAATTTTTAACTTTCACGTTGTTTATTTAAGATATTGAAATTGTTAAGAATTCTTATTAATATTGAATGCATGTAATAACACACAATCTATAGTATACTAATATTTTAAAGCTGAAGAGTTTGTTTGAACGCGCTAATCTCAGGAACTACAGGTCCGATTTGAAAAATTCTTTCGGTTTTAGATAGCCCATTTATCGAGGAAGGCTATAGGCTATATATCATTACTCTAAGACCAACAGGAGCGGAGCCACGCGGGTGAAACCGCGAAGCGCAGCTAGCGTATTATAAAATTTCCGAAAAAATAGCTTATACGTTTTTGCAAGGAATAAAAACAACTCCTAGTAACATATTCAGTTATTACTTGGCAAAGATATAATTTATCAAATCGATAAGTAATATTTTGTTTAATTGAATTCTACTAACAAAAAACAATCTTTCTTTATAAGGTGACTAGCTGTTCCCCGCGGTTTCACCCGCATTGCTCCGCTCCTGTTGGTCTTAGCGTGATGATACATAGCCTATAACCTTCCTCGATAAATGGGCTATCTAACACCGAAAGAATTTTTCAAATCGGACCAGTAGTTTCTGAGATTAGCGCGTTCAAACAAACAAACTCTTCAGCTTTATAATATCAGTATAGATTAGTTTATGAGTTTAATCGCAACAAAAATTAACACACAATCTCTATAATATTACCTACTTACTTTCAAAATAAAAAGTGAAGTCCCATGTCCCCTAGTGGGGTAAGGGGCAGATGCATTATTCATACATCTGTTTCACTGATCGATTTTCTTTAGGGACAAGTAGGTGATCAGCCTTCTGTGTCCTGCCAGACCGAGACATTTTTTTTTCTTCGTCTCCACCGGGAATCGAACCCAGGACCCCTCGGTTCTACGCTCACGCGTCAACCACTGTACCAAGAAGGCGGTCTCAAAATACTTAATATTATTATTAAACCATTTCAGGACAAATCCTGCCCATCGTGAAGTTAACAATAACCGTAGAAGGCGTCCATGTTGAAACGGTTCACCATGGCAACAAGGAATTTGAACACATGTCTGTGTTCTTCAACATAGAGTCAATATCTTATGGTGTACAGGATTTAGTGTATACAAGGGTGTTCTCGATGATAATTGTTAAGGACAACGCTGATGTTAAAGGGTTGAACCCGTTTGAATGTCACGCGTTCGTTTGTGAAAGCAGGTACGTGAAGTCCCGTGCCCCCTAGTGGGGTAAAGGGCAGATGCATTATTATTCATACATCTGTTTCACTGATCGATTTTCTTTAGGGACAAGTAGGTGATCAGCCTTCTGTGTCCTGCCAGACCGAGACATTTTTTTCTTCGTCTCCACCGGGAATCGAACCCAGGACCCCTCGGTTCTACGTTCACGCGTCAACCACTGTACCAAGGAGGCGGTCAATGAATTGTTTGTCTATTACAATGGAAGTATGAAAATAAGTTTCGCTGTATGTGATAAAAAAAGCTTGGCAAGGCAAAGATGACTGATCAGCCGCTTATCCATTAAAAAAATTAAATATAACAAAATAGGATATTAATATTCTAATTTACATATAGTGCGTGGCTCTGGAATAATTCTAAACAAAACAATCATGTCACTTAGGGCCAATTTTTTAATGCTTGATTAAAACTTATCCGTTAAAAATTGGCCCTTAGACTTAGAAATAATGTACTTGTGCGATAATTAATTTCAGTAGTCAACATTAGTTTATCGATTACCGCCCGATGTCCGCCCGCGGCTTTGCCCGCATTTTCAAAGAAAACACCGCATAGTTCCCGTTCCTGTGGGATTTTCGGGATAAACATACATACTAAATTTCATTGTAATCGGTTCAAAAAGAATAACAAACATCCATTCTTTCGCATTTCTAATATTAGTAGGAATATGTAGAGACACATTAATAAATGTCAAGTTCCCATGCACCCTCAACCCTTAGTTCCAAGCCAGTAATTCACACCTGTGACGTCATGGTGGATGCATTTACACGCAAAAAATTGTAATGCGTTTTATGTTTTTAAATATTGACTTTTGTTACGTAGAGTTTTTTATGGATATGAAAACCATAAAAAATATACTTTTCTAGGTATCTATCTACACTAATATTATATTATATCAACAAAATATTTTTTCCTTACAATATTAGTTGAAATTTCGAAATTCATGTTCCAATAACCGACTTCTCACGAATTTATCTGATTATGCTTAGATAAGATTTGGTCAAGTTATGAGAATCATGTCAATAGCTACAATGTATTGCGCATACAAACTTACAAACATACTAGCTTCACCTGCAGCTGTGCTTGCTTGTACGAGGCGTGTCAGAAATAAACTTTTTAAACTGACTTTAAATTATATTTAGTTGAAACAAAAATATATAATTTGTGTTGTATCCTATCCTACTACTACTAATATTATAAATGCGAAAGTTTGTGTGTGTGTGTGTTTGTTACTCTTTCACGCAAATACTACTGACCAGATTACAATAAAATTTAGCACACATATAGAGGGTAACTTGGATTAACACATAGGATAGCTTTTATCCCGGAATCCCACGGAAACGGGAACTATGCGAGTTTTTCTTTGAAAACGCGGGCGAAGCCACGGGCGGAAAGCTAATTTAGCTTATTTTTAGCTTATTAATAATTAGAGTTAATCACTAAAACTTGTAGATTTAGTGATAGTTTAATAATTCTCGACTCTATATAAACTGTTTTCTAAACCGGTAATAAATAATATCTTCTGTACTTTAATAATTGAAAATCTTGTATTATTTCAGGAATTCTGCTAGAAGATTGACATATTCCTTGGCGGCTGCTTTCCAAGATTATTCGAGACGAGTGAAAGAGATGCAAGCAACGCCAGGTGAGACAGAACTATTTTTTACTAATCGAATGCTAGCTTTATCTGTCTCTATATATATTGGTTATGGCATGATGGAAAATCATTTAATTAATACAATTATAAGGAGAAAGACTAAAAAGAAACGGTATCAAAATCAATTCGGTGGTTTTTTGAAGTGAAACTTCTTTATCGGGGTTGGAAAAAAATTTAGTGTAACATTTTTTTCGTTACGCGTGACATTTTTCCGTTACGCGCCATCTTTTTCTTATCCCTACCACGCGTGATTTGACGTATTTCTGTAAAGTTGCATATAGTAAATTATTTTTTGAAAAATAAGGTCATAAAGAAGTTTCACTTCTTACGTGTGTACACTAGTACACGCACAGATTTTTTTGGATATAAATGTGTGTAGATAGACGAATTGAAATTATTACATTACATAAATGTAATGGAATCCCATATAATTAACGAAATTCACGCTATTTAGACAAGAATGAGTCTTTTTTGTAAACAAATATGAATCCATTTTGAATATAAGATGGACATGGACATAAATTTTCCATTTTATTCTGTATCATCCCCTTAAATGTATGAAATGGTGGAAAATATTAAAATAGTATACAGGTAAATTAGCTTGGAGAAATTTTTGCGTTTGTAGTAGTGTATGGTCAGCAAATAAAATAAAACAACATTTTATTTTTAGTTTTTATTTTATATATATATATAAGGGATTTTAAATTAAACTATATGTGTTTCTCCTCTGGAAAAGATGAGACTTTATTTTAATATTTGCACATTTAACATACGTATAACTTTTACATTAACTAGACCGGGAGATATTGACACAAAATTTCGAGTCATTTGTAACAGGATGGCGGTTCTACAGGGGTCTTAGTACGCAATGACAAAAAGAAAAACGATGGTGTGAACGCTGGTACCGGCGGCTTAGCCACGTAGGCGTTAGTCGAACTCGTCGGAAAAATAGCGAAGTCAAACAATTTGTAACACAAAAATTTTAGAATTTACCGATAGCCCATAAAAAAGAAGTAGGCGGTAGTGTCATGCCATACTTTTCCGGTGTGACTTACAGCCCGCCATACCGACGCGAATGTGTTGATTTAAAAAAAAACAATTCAACCATTTGTACCAGGCTAACTTTTGCACAGGTAACCA